>CM064577.1:10947603-10991421 GCA_032716605.1 Paralithodes platypus | reverse complement strand
CTGCTGCACGAGGATGGGGTGGGGGTGAGGGAGGGGCTGGAGGTTGGGATGGGTGAGGTGGGGGTGGGGATTGGGGAGCAGGAGATGGGGGTTGGAATGGATTAGGATGGGGTGTGGTATGTTGAGTAGGTCGGAGTAGTGCATGCTTTTCAGAATGTGGGAAGCTACCTTCAGAGAAGCACTTATTAATTATTTTGGAAATAAACTCAACTGTGTGATCATAGACTCTTGGTAGCTTGGAAACATTTATGGGATCCAACGGGCAAAAGTTTTATTGAGGTTTCTTATGTAGGACGAGATCATGTCCACCTCTACTGAGTGAAAGGATGAGAGGACATTACTAGGAATGTGTCGGGGTTGGAGTACAACTGAAAGTTCTTCACCAACAGAAGCATCATCCAGTTCCTGTCTTATGCGAGTTATCTTGCCAGCAAAAAATGCCACAAAGTTGGCAGCCAACTCGGCATTGGGTACAGAAGGTCTTAAGCTGACTCTTGTTTTTCCAAGTAAACTGTTTACAATTGAAGCCAACCTCCTCTGGTCGTTACCACATGAGTCAACTTTTCCCTGATAATACACTTTCTTTTCATCTTTGATTGTGTGGACCACAGCTCTTCTGGCTGACAGATATTGCAACCATGTAGAGTCTGTTTTATTTTTCCGCCATTCACGTTCAGCTCTACGCGCTCTTCTAAGAAATTTAACTCGAGTGCTATACCAGGGTGAATCATCTCGTACTATGATTTTCTTCTCTACTTCTGGACAGTGATGATCGAACACTAATTTAAGTGCATTTCCATGTACCTCCACCAGCTCATCTGAAGTAAGGTTGGAAGTATCAATACTTCCCAAGTACTGTTTTACTTCACTGCTAGCCAAATTTTGGTCTGTATTTTTATAATTTCTAAATCTGATTACTTTTTCATGTGTGAGTGGCTTAGGGAAATCAAAGCTGAAAGTAATCCAAGCATGATCAGAGGTATTAGGGTCAGCATTCTCAACATCAACATCCAGAACACCACCACAACCCACAGGAGAGAAAACCAAGTCAAGGGTGTGTCGTAAGATATGAGTTGGGTGGGACACATGGTTTACAAAAAATTTCTGATCAGTCAACTCAAGGAACTCAGGAGAGAATGGCTTCAGATGAGGGCTGTCAACCCAGTAATTAAAATCTCCACATATCAAAAGTCTTCCGGTTTTAGCAGAAAATTCCTCGAGAAACTGCCCAAACTCTTCCATAAAACCCCTATCTGTGCCACGATGGCCAGGCCTATAGACAACTGCCATTCTTAGAATTTGTTGATGGAGTTTTATTTCCACTTCCAACAGTTCATAATAAGAGGGGCTGGGTTATGGCTTATTTGCAAGATATTCACCAGAGATGTGGAGTAGACAACTGCCACTCCACCACCCGGATGATCTCCCGTAGGCCTAGGAACATTTATTATGGAATGGGTTTTAGGCAATGCCGCCTGGATAATATTCAGATCTGACTCGAACAACCAGGTCTCGTGAGACATAATACATCAAGGTTACGTTCATCCAAGATCTCGCAAATATGATCCATTTTGTTACGCAAGGAACGAACATTCAACAGACCCAGTTTCAACCGGCTCCCATGTGCATTTTTCAGTTTTTTTAACCTACAAAATTGGTGTTTTCAATAACTTTATTTCTCTGAGCTGTCATTAGAGGACAATTTCTACTTGAGGCGAAATGATTTGGCGGCTCCGTAACTGATGTGGAGCTCATACAACTTATACATTTGGGGGAAGTCTTGTTGGTGCAGTCTTTTGAGTTATGAGTACCGGCACAGAAGTTGCATTTTGGATCCTCATTTTTCCGATAACACCTGTCACTGGTATGGCCAAAGCCCTGGCAATGGTAACATTGTGTTACCCAGAAGCGATCGTATGCACGACATCTCACAAGTCCAACATACACAGAATTGCCATCATCCACAATGGAAGAGCGTATTTCAGGTGACATTTTTACTACCGCAGCCTTTGTGTGTGCATCACTCTTTTGCTTGGTGAATAGCAAATTCATAGCTAAGCCATCGTCGACCAGGGACTTTATTCTTGGGTTCTTGTTGAGGATGCTGGGAATGATCTCATTATCCTCAGCGTCATTAGCAATGCCTACCAGAGTCATTTTTGGCATCATCTTCTTTGGTTCGGTGTCCACCCCCAAACACTGATTGATGGCCCTTCCTGCATCTTCTTTGGCTTTCTTGGATGGAAGTCGTACCACCAATACACCTGAATCAGTTCTAGTTAACTTGTTAACCGGAACCGAAGCCAAAGCAGTCTCGATTGCCTTTGTATCTGGTGGGCTTACTGGCTCGGAGGATCGGTCTTTTGGCTTCACTACCAGGACCTGATGGTCCCAGACATTTTTTTTCTTTTCACCATCTACCACCTCAGTGGTGCGTTTGATCGGCTCCTTTTTGGTCTCTTCAAATGTTTGCTGAACTATCTTGGCAAACAAGGGAATGTCGGGGGCAGCAACTTTAGTCTCAAGGATATCCATTCTGTTACCAATACTCTCTATCTCCACGGCCACCGCAGCAAGGGCACCCTTCACTTCGTTTACAATGGCAGTCTTCACTTCACCAACTAGGGCAGCCGTCAGGTCATCCAAGGTCTGCTGACTAATTGCTGCATCCTTTGCAGCCAGGGGGGTGGTATCGCAAACAGTGCAATGCCATTTAAATCCAGGTTTCTTCTTTGCAAGTACTCTGAGGTCCTCATCATCAACATTTATACAGTTAACGTGAAAATAGGTACCACACGAGTAGCAGCCCAGCGATTTGGCCTTGCCCACAACCTTCCCACAACTACAACTCTGCTTGCTTGCTGCCATTTCAGAAATCAACCCTTCATCTTCTCTCAATATTCTTTGTGTATCTTTTTCACCCGCCCTTTCATAGAAAGATAATATTACCACTCTTGCTAAAATAGCGTCCCAGAAGTTAGTTGTACTTACATTAGTTGTATTTGCGGGAGTGAGCAGGCTCGTTAATTCCCGCCTCCTAAGATATGTTTGTCATACCGTGCTTTGAAACTATGCACTGATGGTGCAGACACTACTTCAGCTGGCAATTTGTTCCACCCACTAATCGAGTTGGTAGGAAATCTTTTACTTTTCAGATCAGATTTACTATTAAGCACTTTCAGTTTGTAGCTGTGACCTCTTGTTCGCTCACCTCCATCTCTCTCTATGAAGTTTTCTTGGTCGATTTTGTCAATACCTCTAACACATTTGTATATCTGAATTTGTTGTCCTCGTTTCCTTCTCTGTTCCAGTGTAGGTAGATTCAATCTCTCGAGCCTCTCTTGGTACTCCAAATTTTCCAAACCTGGGATCATCCTCATAGCTGCTCTCTGTACCCTCTCAATTTTGTGGACATGTTTCTTCATGTGAGGGGACCACACTACAGATGCATATTCCATCCTGGGTCTTATTATTGCCATTATTATTTGTTTCATGGTGTTTTCATTAAGATAATTGAAAGACATCCTGATATTTGCCAATAGTGCTAGTGATTCTCTCACTATCTTATTTACGTGGCTTTCTGGAGACATGTTATCCTTAAATTCTATCCCCAAGTCTTTTTCTTTTTTCTGCTTTGGGAATCACTTCGTTTCCTAGTTTATAATCTTTTCTAGGTCTGTACTTGCTTTTACACATTTCTAGAGTCTTACATTTCCCTGCATTGAACTCCATATTCCATTTGATGCTTCATTCATGGATCTTTTGCAAATCTGCTTGGAGTTCAAGGCAATCCTCCTTCTGATCGTTTTAAGCAGCTTAGCATCGTCCGCAAACATGCTCATGTAGCTTGTTAGTCCCTCAGGTAAGTCATTTACAAATATTAGAAACATAATTGGGGCTAGGACAGATCCTTGTGGTACTCCACTCGTAATTTGAGTCCAGTTTGACGATTTCCCCCTTACTGTTGTTCTCATCTGTCTTCCGCTAAGGTAGCTCTCCATTCATTTCATCAGTTTGTCTCCTACTTTTCCCTCATGTTTTAATTTCCACAGTAATCTCTTGTGTGGAACTTTGTCAAATGCCTTTTTAAAGTCTAGGTAGGCACAGTCTACCCACCCTTCCCTCTGGTCCACTGTGTCTAATTACTCTAGAGTAAAAACTCAACAAGTTGCTTACAAGTAACAGAAAATATTGGAGTGTCTAGACGAAGGCTGTGATTGGGGGAAAGAACTGGACGAAGTAAGACGGCTAGGAAGATATAAAAAGGGTGAGATGAGACCGATAAAAGCAGAGTTTAAATCTAGGTCAGTGGTTGAAGCATTAACCATTGTAAGCTGGAGGCTAAATAGTTGTACTGGAATGAAACATATTAGGGTGAAAAAGGACTTAAGCATAGAGGAAAGGGAAAAGTTGAGAAGTTCAAGCAAGGGCTGACGATGAAAATCAAAAATTGTCAGATGAGGAGAAAAGGATTTTTTTTGAGAGTAAAGGAAGGGAAACTAAAGAAGTGGTACACTCAGAGACAGAAAGAACGGAAAATACAAGGAGAAATGAACAAGGAGACAGTGAGTCAGGTAGTGGATCAAATCGGGGACAAGGAGATAGTGAGGGAGGAGCAGGAGATAGAGACAGTGAGTCAGGTAGTGGATCAAACCAAAGACAGAGAGATGGTGAGGGAGGAGCAGGGGATAGAGATGGTGAGTCAGGTAGTGGATCAGACCGAGGACGGAGAGATGGTGAGGGAGGGGGGGGGAGGAGAATAGAACTAGCAGGGAATATGAAGGTAGGTCAGGGAAGGGATGGAGGAGGAGGTGAACCTGATAGGAGGCAGGGAGGGAAGAGAAACAATGAGGAGGATTCCAATATACTGTGCTACTACACTAATATAGATGGAATAAACAGTAAAAAGGTAAAATTGGATGATATATTAAGAAAGGATCAACCACAGATAGTCTGTTTGACGGAGACAAAGCTGACCCAGGACTTTGACAGCAATATAGTGTTTAGTGACAGATATAATATATGGAGATATGATAGAAAGGGAAAAAGGGGAGGTGGAGTGGCAGTATTAGTTAAGAACCCTATAATAATAATAATAATAAGCATGTTACTTATTTCTCATAAGCGCCAATTTTTCCGAAGAATTCACTAGCGCTCGAAAAGAGAAAGAAAAAAGAACAAAAATCAATGCATCAAAAGAAGGCTTATATACAACACACATTTAACAATCACTAGCAGTGGCAAAATAGCCTAAACTCTATAGCCATCTGTCATGACACCTCTCTCAAGATCATAGCTTCTCTCAAAGAGAAAAGTCTTAAGTTGTCTCTTGAAGCATTCAACAGAACTCAGTTGTCTCATGGACAGCGGCAACCTGTTATACAACCTCGGAGCCATGTAGGAGAATGACCTCTCAAAGAAAGAAGACTGCTGGAAAGCCCTTGGTTCATCAAGACGAAAAGGGTCATTGTCATGACGCACAACTACACCATGGTGTGCCGGTGGGCGCCTGAGAAGCTCCGCAAGGTACCTAGGCTCACCAAATTTGAGAACCTTAAAAGTCACCAAACACAACTTAAATTCTATTCTTGCTCTTACTGGCAGCCAGTGCAGTTCTATGTGAAGAGATGTAGTAGGAGTTCTAGGTGGAACACCAAAAATTAGTCTTGCGGCCCTGTTAAGAACAGACTGAACTTTCTTCAAAATATAATTTGGAAGACCCACCAACAGGGCATTGCAATAATCAACACGAGAGAAGACCAATGAGTGAACCAACGTCAGGAGGCAACGTCTGGTTAAAAACGGCTTCACCAAATAGAGATTTCTGATGTGCAAGTAACAACTTTTAACTATCTGGTTTACATGCTCTTTGATATCTAATCGGGAGTTCACATATACACCCAGATTTCGAACAGAGTTGGCCGGTCGCAGCTGAGATCCACCCACATTGATGGAGAGGGCACCCACTATATCATCAGCTCTTCTATTTCCTCGGATGATGAGAATATCAGTTTTACCATCATTTAGTTTAAGTTTTCTCGCTCTCATCCACTTCTTGATATCAGACATCAACAATTCCATCTTACTCCGTATATCAACTATATTTGTGATTCTCACATAAATCTGGGTGTCATCTGCATAAAAGTGAAAGGTGACATTATGTGCACGAAGCAGAAGAGACAAACTGCTAATATAAATTATAAATAGGATAGGACCTAAAACTGATCCCTGCGGAACACCATACTGCAGGGGTGTCGAGTCCGAGACCACTTGATTTACCATCACACTCTGGGATCTACCTGACAAGTACGACCCAAGAAGCAAGAGAGCGGAGTCACGCACACCACAATCATAAAGATCACTCAATAACAACTCGTGATCCACTGTGTCAAAGGCCGCAGAGAGATCAAGCAAGACCAATAGTGAGGCCACACCATTGCAAATGTTCTCAACTAGATCATTATGTACTCTAATCAATGCTGTTTCAGTTGAATGATGCTGTCGGTAAGCAGACTGAAAAATTGGGATAGTTTCATTCTGCTGAAGTAGTGGTTGTAATTGGTCAAGTATTGCACGCTCTAATATCTTTGATATGAAGGACAGGTTGGAGACAGGACGATAGTTCAACATGTTCTCAACATCAAGTCCAGGTTTCTTTAGAGTAGGTCGGAGTAGTGCATGCTTTTCAGAATGTGGGAAGCTACCTTCAGAGAAGCACTTATTAATTATTTTGGAAATAAACTCAACTGTGTGATCATAGACTCTTGGTAGCTTGGAAACATTTATGGGATCCAACGGGCAAAATGTTTTATTGAGGTTTCTTATGTAGGACGAGATCATGTCCACCTCTACTGAGTGAAAGGATGAGAGGACATTATTAGGAATGTGTCGGGGTTGGAGTACAACTGAAAGTTCTTCACCAACAGAAGCATCATCCAGTTCCTGTCTTATGCGAGTTATCTTGCCAGCAAAAAATGCCACAAAGTTGGCAGCCAACTCGGCATCGGGTACAGAAGGTCTTAAGCCGACTCTTGTTTTTCCAAGTAAACTGTTTACAATTGAAGCCAACCTCCTCTGGTCATTACCACACGAGTCAACTTTTCCCTGATAATACACTTTCTTTTCATCTTTGATTGTGTGGACCACAGCTCTTCTGGCTGACAGATATTGCAACCATGTAGAGTCTGTTTTATTTTTCCGCCATTCACGTTCAGCTCTTCTACGCGCTCTTCTAAGAAATTTAACTCGAGTGCTATACCAGGGTGAATCATCTCGTACTATGATTTTCTTCTCTACTTCTGGACAGTGATGATCGAACACTAATTTAAGTGCATTTCCATGTACCTCCACCAGCTCATCTGAAGTAAGGTTGGAAGTATCAATACTTCCCAAGTACTGTTTTACTTCACTGCTAGCCAAATTTTGGTCTGCATTTTTATAATTTCTAAATCTGATTACTTTTTCATGTGTGAGTGGCTTAGGGAAATCAAAGCTGAAAGTAATCAAAGCATGATCAGAGGTATTAGGGTCAGCATTCTCAACATCAACATCCAGAACACCACCACAACCCACAGGAGAGAAAACCAAGTCAAGGGTGTGTCCTAAGATATGAGTTGGGTGGGACACATGGTTTACAAAATTGTTCTGATCAGTCAACTCAAGGAACTCAGGAGAGAATGGCTTCAGATGAGGGCTGTCAACCCAGTAATTAAAATCTCCACATATCAAGTCTTCCGGTTTTAGCAGAAAATTCCTCGAGAAACTGCCCAAACTCTTCCATAAAACCCCTATCTGTGCCACGATGGCCAGGCCTATAGACAACTGCCATTCTTAGAATTTGTTGATGGAGTTTTATTTCCACTTCCAACAGTTCATAGTAAAGAGGGGCTGGGTTATGGCTTATTTGCAAGATATTCACCAGAGATGTGGAGTAGACAACTGCCACTCCACCACCCGGATGATCTCCCCTAGGCCTAGGAACATTTATTATGGAATGGGTTTTAGGCAATGCCGCCTGGATAATATTCAGATCTGACTCGAACAACCAGGTCTCAGTGAGACATAATACATCAAGGTTACGTTCATCCAAGATCTCGCAAATATGATCCATTTTGTTACGCAAGGAACGAACATTCAACAGACCCAGTTTCAACCGGCTCCCATGTGCATTTTTCAGTTTTTTGAACCTACAAAATTGGTGTTCTCAATAACTTTATTTCTCTGAGCTGTCATTAGAGGACAATTTCTACTTGAGGCGAAATGATTTGGCGGCTCCGTAACTGATGTGGAGCTCATACAATTTATACATTTGGGGGAAGTCTTGTTGGTGCAGTCTTTTGAGTTATGAGTACCGGCACAGAAGTTGCATTTTGGATCCTCATTTTTCCGATAACACCTGTCACTGGTATGACCAAAGCCCTGGCAATGGTAACATTGTGTTACCCAGAAGCGATCGTATGCACGACATCTCACAAGTCCAACATACACAGAATTGCCATCATCCACAATGGAAGAGCGTATTTCAGGTGACATTTTTACTACCGCAGTCTTTGTGTGTGCATCACTCTTTTGCTTGGTGAATAGCAAATTCATAGCTAAGCCATCATCGACCAGGGACTTTATTCTTGGGTTCTTGTTGAGGATGCTGGGAATGATCTCATTATCCTCAGCGTCATTAGCAATGCCTACCAGAGTCATTTTTGGCATCATCTTCTTTGGTTCGGAGACACTGAAGGCACTGTCCACCCCCAAACACTGATTGATGGCCCTTCCTGCATCTTCTTTCGCTTTCTTGGATGGAAGTCGTACCACCAGTACACCTGAATCAGTTCTAGTTAACTTGTTAACCAGAACCAAAGCCAAAGCAGTCTCGATTGCCTTTGTATCTGGTGGGCTTACTGGCTCGGAGGATCGGTCTTTTGGCTTCACTACCAGGACCTGATGGTCCCAGACAGTTTTTTTCTTTCCACCATCTACCACCTCAGTGGTGCGTTTGGTCGGCTCCTTTTTGGTCTCTTCAAATGTTTGCTGAACTATCTTGGCAAACAAGGGAATGTCGGGACAGCAAAGCAAGTGGAGTTAAATAATGACAAGGCAGAAATAATGGCAGTTGAACTCAATGATATAGAAGGAAAAAAGATAGACATAGCAGTAGCTTACATGCCACCAAAGACCAGAGCATGGAGGGAGTTGGAGGAGATGGTCGAGGATATGATTCAGTCGTTGAGAAGATTGCTTTAAGGAAGAATCGATTGACCTTGGTAGGAGATTTCAACTGTAGTGAGGTTGATTGGGAATCGGGAGATGCAGGGCCAAATCAGATCTCTTGGGGAAGTCGGCTAGTGGAGTTGGTTACGGAAAATGTACTTGCACATCATGTGAAGGAAAATACAAGAATGAGGAGTAATAACGAACCTTCTAAACTCGATCTGATTTTTACAAAAGATCCTCACGAAATTAGTGATATAAACTATCTATGTCCTGTAGGTAAAAGTGATCACCTATTACTAAAATGGAAGTTGACCTCGAGTAATGCCAATAGATTAGACAATAGCTACATAAATGACAGATTAAATTATAGTAAAGCTGATTATGTATCCTTGAAAAGATATTTAGAGGGAGTAGATTGGGATCTTATTTTGAAGGAACAGGACGTACAAGGTAAATATAGTAGATTCCTCGAAATTTATAGAGTAGGAACCAATCTGTTTGTCCCAAGATATAAAACTGGAAATTTTACTAAGCAGAAAGATTGGTTTAATTTGAAATGCAAAAGAGCTTTGGGTAGGCGTGATGCAGCTTGGGCTAGATTAAGAAGAAGGAACACTGAGAGTAATCGGAATAAATATAAACAGGAGAGGAATAGATATGTTAACATAATTAGGCAAGTTAAAATGAACTATGAGAAGAACAGTAAATAAATGTGAAAGTGACCCTAGATTATTTTATAAATATATAAACAGTAAGTTGAAGGTGAAGAAACAAATTACTAAATTAAGAGTTGATGCTAGGACGTATGAAAATGTATCGGACATGTGCGAGGTAATGAATAACAAATTGGGGTCAGTTTTTACTAGAGAGGAAGGTTTTGACGAACCACAGGCGGGAGTACTGGAGAGTGGTCTTAGTAAGATTGAAATAACTAGAGATGAGCTGTTATCTGCGATGAGAGGACTTGAAGTAAGGAAAGCTATGGGACCGGATTAAGTGTCTGCCTGGGTTTTAAAGGAGTGTGCAGAGCAATTAGTGGAGCCAGTGAGGGACATAATTCAAGCTTCCTTAGATAAAGGACAGGTTCCTGTTGAATGGAAAAGAGCTAATATCATTCCGATATACAAGAATGGAAACCCTGAGGACCCTCTAAACTATAGACCAGTTTCACTTACTAGTATTGTATGCAAGATTTGTGAAAAGCTAATTAGGAAGAGATGGATGAAAATGTTGGAGAGAAAGAAGATAATAACCCCAAAGCAATTTGGATTCAGAGAAGGGACATCTTGTGTTACCAGTTTGCTATGTTATTACAGTAGGGTGATAGATGTACTCCAAGAAAGAGGCGGATGGGTGGACTGCGTCTACTTAGACCTTTCCAAAGCATTCGATAAGGTACCACATAAGAGATTGTTATCTAAGCTTGAGACGCTAGGATGTGTCAGGGGACGTTTGCTGAAATGGATGGAGAGCTATTTAACAGATAGGGAAATGAGGACCAACATTAGAGGAACTTACTCATCGTGGCGGAAAGTTGAGAGTGGTGTGCCGCAGGGATCTGTGTTGGCACCTCTCATGTTCCTTATGTACGTGAATGACCTGCCGATAGGCATAAACTCCTACATGTCAATGTTTGCAGATGACATAAATATTATGAGACAAATAACAAATAAAAGTAGTTGTGAGGAGCTGCAAGGGGATTTAGATAAAATATACGAATGGAGCACCAAGTGGAAAATTAAATTTAATATAAGTAAATGCCATGTGTTAAATATGGGAAGAAGTGTGAATAGACCAAATTGGGAGTACAGGATGGGAGATAATATAATTAGCAAGGCCGAAAAAGAAAGGATTTAGGGTTGATTATACAAGATAATTTGTCGCCAGAGAAACATATTAACAAGCTCTTTAGCGGAATGTATGCAATGGCCGGGAATATGAAAGTTGCTCTGAACTACTTGGATGAGACCATGGTAGCGAAAATTATGAAGAGTATGATTAGACCAAGATTGGAGTATGCAGCAGTGGTGTGGTCCCCGCATCTAAAGAAGCATATTCACAAGTTAGAAAGAATCCAGAGAGCAGTTACTAGATTGGTTCCAAGTCTCAGAGAACTGCCATATGAAGGGAGGCTAGACAAATTAAATCTACCGAGTCTAAAAGAGAGGAGAGAGAGGGGAGACATGATAATGATGTACAAATGCACCCGGGGGCTGGAGAGGCTGGATAGGGAGGATATATTAATTATGGATACAGGAATAACTAGAGGCCACAGCTACAAAATAAAAAGACCTACCTGCAAGAACGATATCAGGAAGTTTAGCTTCCCCTATAGATGTATTGACAAATGGAATGGGCTGGAGGAAGAGGTGGTAGGGGCAAGGAATATCCATATTTTCAAGAAAAAATTGGATAAAAAGTAGACTGAGAGACAGGACAACACGAGCTTAGCTCAACTCCTGTAAACTACAATTAGGTAAATACAATTAGGTAAATACACGATCTGCCTCCTCTGAATCCAAATTGTCGGTCAGTAATTAATCTTTTGGATTCCAGGTAGTTCACCCATTTGTCCCTTATTAATCCTTCCAGAATCTTCATGAGGATGCTCAATAGTGATACAGGTCTATAGTTCAGTGGTTTATCTCTGCTTCCTCCCTTAAATATAGGAATAATGTTTGCTCTTTTCCATTCTGTAGGTACTATCCCTGTGTACAATGATTTGGTCATTATATCATATAACGGTATACTCAGTTCCTTGGCATTTTCTTTAATAATCCAACCTGATACTCCGTCCGGTCCGGCGGCTTTGTTTGGATCCACCTTACTCATTTTGTCTATGAGCTCTGGTCTGTTAAATGTGACTTCCGGCATTTCCTCTGTACCTATCTCATTGGTTTCTGGTGCAATGAATTCTCCTTCTTTTGTAAATACCGATGCAAAATTTATATTTAGTTCTTCCGCAATTTATGTATCCTCTTCTATGATTCTGTTTCCACTTTTAATCTTTACGATTGTGGCTTTTATCTTCCTTTTGCCGTTTACAAACTTGAAGAAATTTTTTGGATTCTTTTCATAGTTCTCCACTATCCCTTTCTCATGGTTTGCCTCTGACCTCCTCCTCATTTCTGTGTACAGTCTGGCCTGCCAATACGCGAGAATATGGGCGACACGCGAGGGCGCGGAATGAAAATTCGCGTATTAGCAATAGAGTATTATATGGGAATAAATCGATATGGGCGGCACGGACTCCAAGTTGTCTACTTTAGGCCTATTTATCTCCGTCAATTGCCACAAAAGGTACATATATGTATACATAAACATCCAAATCATAAGAAAATATAACAATAATAATAAACTCACCTTAAAATTAACAGTAAATGTCCAACACGAGTCGGACAGCTGTTGCGCGAGCGTGGACTGAGGGTAGACTGGCGTATCCCACAATGCCCTGCGTGCCTACATAACTGGCGCGGAATGGTGGGGGGCCTCGCGTATTAGCTGAACTCCCCGGAATTGCCCTTATATCGGGCCCGGATTCGCGTTTTAAAGGTACATCACGCGTTTTGAAAGTTTTGGGTATAATTCGACCCCCTCCTCGCGTATAAGGTGAATCGCATATTAAAAGCTCGCGTATTGGCAGGTCAGACTGTATTTGTTTCTCTCCTCTTTATACTTTTGCCTGTTATCTTCCGAATCCCAGTTTCTCATCTTTTTCCAGGCTTTGTTTTTTGCTTCCTGTGCTTGCCTACATTCGCGATTAAACCATTCTTTGCGATTTCCTTTATTCCTGTTATTAATGTACTTTGGGAAGTTTTTATACCAACCTCGACTCAACCGTCTCCGTGGGTTCTTCACACCCGCACAGCTTCTTGCTCTGCACAGTGCGCCCATGTATCGAGTATTGTTCGCATGTGTGGGGAGGCTCCACCCATTCCGCACTGCTCGAAAGAGTAGTCTAAAGCATTTTGCCTCATCAACTCGCCTCTTACTAGTTCCTTACAATCTCTTTTTACACGCCACAATGTTGCATCTCTTTTACTCTTCCATCGCTATTACAACAATCAGTTTTTCAGAGTTGTCTCAGTGCATACCCCTTCTATTGTGGCGAGTGCAAGGCACCCGCCTTTCAACACAGTCCCACTCCTATTTTGTCCAGCTCTCCAACCCAAGAATTGGCAAACTTTAACAGTCTTTCTTCTACTCAAAAGTGAACTCTGGAACTCTCTCCCTCAATCAATATTTGCTTCCTCCTATGAGTTAACCCTCTCCGACATATGATGCGATTTTGAGCCTATTGGGGATGTTTTAAAGCCTTTGTTACCATCAGGGGTATTTAAAAACCTTTAGTTTAGTTACTTCAACCTCTGCAGTTGTCTTTGAGTTAGCTGTGGGCAGAAAACTAATTTTAGAGAGGTAATTAGAAGAGTGAGAGAACTATTTCTTATTGCTAATCTGGCAACCTCTGCATCATAAATGCGTGAAAGGGTTAAACTGCCTTAAACATTGTGTGTCCAGGCATTTTTACCCCAACGTCTCTTGAATTTGACCCTCTGTCACCTTTGGCTTAGGGGGAGGCAGCCTGCATTTTGTCTCCATCATATACATAGACAAAATTAATACGCTCTTCAGAACAACTTGCCACTGAAACTATATAGTAGTACTGGATTATGTTCAAAATTCTTAAATTATAATCTCTCTTCTCAATATTATATATAAACACTCAATGTTTGGAAATCATACTCCTTCAATATGCTATTATCTGTCTTTTTCCCATATTCTTCCCTCCCCCTCCCCCGCCCTCACCCCTTCCCTCTCCCTTTCTCTCTCTGAAAAAAATAAATGCAAGAGTCCTTACCTTCATCATACCCCTTAGTCCGGACTCTAAGCCTAATTTTGGTGGCCGTCTGATCACCCCAGGTCAAGCTATTTAGTGGCGTTATCTGAAAAGTATCGGTGTTAGGTACAGTTTACCAATTTAAAATGTAAAACTTGCAAACTAAACATCGCTTTAAAAAAAAAGAAAATCCCCTAGCATAATGAACAAAGACTTTATATCGTATGTAAGCTCTGTTCACTTTCGACTGACCGTTTTATTTCATCTGGAGAAAGGATGGTAAAGTTGAAGTAAAAATTATGGGACTTGAATATTAATCGTGAGTGTGCTACAGTGAAGTGATGGATTAATATTAGATTGATCTGATTAATCTATCAGAGTGAGAACTGAGCGCTCTCTGCCATACACATAGCTTACTCGGACTGTTCCTTTTACTTAAATATTTTCTAGATCTCAAGTGACTGCGTCTCTTCCGTGGATTGACCTCCCAATCTACCAAGATTGGAAGCCAAAGCATCACATTTTTCCTTTGCCCCTCAACTTTCTCTTCATAATTGCTGAGGGGCACAGGGCCCTGGGTGGGGCTTTGGTTTCCCGGGCGTTTCCGCACCCTCCTCAGCTCCCCACCATGGAGTGGCTTCGGTCGCCCAGGCTTTATTGTGGTCGGCAGGGAGGGTTCTGTGGGGGCGCTCGGTTATGGCCTTGGCCTTGCTCGGGGCCTTGGGGCTGTTCGGCCAGGCAGCTCGGGGAACAACAACAACTACTAAACAAACCAAAATTGGGACAAGGACAATATAAAGTCAAATTAAATTATCAAAATCGCTATGTGGAAACAACGCTTACTAATATGAAAATTATTAAATAAAAGAACACAATCCACCACATAGGGTGTACATTACTACATGAGCAAGTTAATCTGTTTCCCAAGCAAACTAATCGCACATATAACAACGCACTATCGCCACGTTAAAGGAATTAGTCAAGTTTGGGAAGTCCGGGACGTTCTGGTAAATTTTACTAAACTCTGCATGAATAAAGAAACTACTGTACATGTTAAATGTCAAAATATTATTTAAAATCAAATTTGCAACATGACAAGACATTAACAAAATACAAATATTGATAAGATATCTATACTATTACAAAAAATATAAAATACAGTACAGCACTCACTAACGATAGTGCTATCGGGTAGGTACCTGTAAGCATAGCATGCCTCAAGTGACCCCTATCAATAACTACCCTACAAATAACCTACATTTATCGCACAAATAAACTAAGGAAATCGCAAAAGCAAGCAATTGATACTATCGACAATGAATACATATAATATAAAGACAAATAATTGCAAAATATGAAGTAACAACAGATTTAAACAAAGCGTACTCTTTTAACAAGAACAATCAATTTAAAATATCATCAATATTAATATTAATAATAGAAAAAGATAAATAAATACAGACAAAAAACAATAAATACAGACAAAAAGTAAGCAGAGGTTATACAAGAAACTTCAAGTTAAAATGGCTTGATTAAAATTATTTATGTCAAATTTTAGAATAGTCACAATAATTGACCGTAAAAAGATTAAATTTATGGAACAATTTACTTGCCTCAAAACCTGTCTACTAAGAGTCTGTATAGTAACCTAGCTCTAGCCCAAAAGTCATCTACTTTAGTGCAAATTTTACAAAATCTTATTAACTGGGAATAAAAACAATTATAAGTTATTTTACTATCGATATAGTTGACCATTTTGGTATCTGATGTATCTTTACTTCCTTACGTCCTTGCTATTATTAGTACATTGTATTTATCTTAGGCAGGGACTATGGGAGTTAGAATCTTAGTTGAGATAGACATGACTCTTTTGATTTTTAGAGAGCTTTCAAGAGCAGAGTAAAAGAGTCTAATGTTAGCTAGAATAATTAGGAAAACAGCGTCCTAGTACTGAAGGGGAAAATGATTCACCCACACAGAAGGCTTAAATTGAGATAGACATTACCCCTTTGATTCATAGCAGGATTTCCAAACTTAAGATCTTCTAATATTAGTCAGAATAAATTGAAAAAGATATCTGAATAGTGAAAGGGTTAAACATATACAGTATAGTTAAAATCAAGCTTTAGTTATCATTAAGAGTAAAATTGTCTAATGTTAAACAGATTAAAATTAAAATTGTGTCCTATTATTGAAAGGGTTAATCATATGTAGTTAAATTTATGCTTTAGTTATTAAAATGTCTTTCGAAGTGATACAAATAATAATACCAATACCATAAAATTTCATATATATAATCATGTATTCTTGCTCATATCTATTCCACTCTTAACATCTTCAGGATTTCATGGCGTGTTTCTTCATTCTGTTTTGGCTATTATGAGAAGCTGTCAAGCAGTCAAGGAATCATGGGTATATACCATCTCAATTAACCATCTGACACCAAGACTAAATGCCCTCAAGTCACTTGCCCACACAACATTTCGACAAACTACTACCACAGTATACAAACAATATATACGTTCAGTGATTATAATATGCCATCCCTACTTGGGCCTCTAACCTCTCTGAAACACATCACAACACCCTACAGACCATACAGAACAAAACTAAAAATATTCACTGGCTGCACAGCTACCACACCAACAGACCACCTCCACCAGGAAACCAAAGTCCTCAAAATCAAGGATCACCTTGATAATTATGAGAGGCACATAATTCCTCACCGGAGCCTCCACAACCCAACACCACCCACTAAACTACATGGCAAAACACCCACTGTCTAGCACTTGCCCCACACAGACGTAACTTCAACATCACCTTGCTTAGAGATCTCCGGACCCACCCAAGAGAGGCGGCAGATTACCTGGACGGCGCGGGATTCCCATAAAGGGATTCTTGAGGCTACTACAACAACCACCCTTTGATTTCCACAGGGCCTTCCTAAGCTGGTTCAATATTGTCAAAGGTCAGCAAGAACAAAATTAAAATGGTAACCATTGTATTTAAAGTGTTAATAATGTTTTGAAAATAATAAGAGTTGAATTATGATTATCAAGTTAACCATAGACACTTTTTGAACATAACAGTTTGAGGTAGCACAAACTACCAAGAACAATACAAAAAATAGAGCAAAATTAATATAAATTATATTTTCTAATGAAGAGTTGGCTAAAACAAATTGTACACACTCCGATCATGTTATGTATAGGACAAACATTATGAATAAATTATGATAGTAAGTTAATACAAAATAGTTAATCCATTAACAATTATATACTGAAGAGAGCAGTTGGTAAGTACCACAAAATACAAAGAAAAATAAACAAAATAAATAAAATAAGTATAATGCTCTTCTAAAGTAAAAACCCGAGTAACCTACTTTAGGAAGGCTTGTGTCGGCTGGGATCCACCACATTGATGAAGTGTCGTAGTTTGTCTCTACGGCTGCACTCAGGTAGTCCCCTTGAGAAAAATAAAATAAAATTTATGAATGGTGTTTTTCATTTGTACGGACAGTGGAACCATTAATATATTTATTTATATTATACATAATACTGTACTGTATATACTGTACCTGTATATACAGTATATATATACAGTACTGTATATATATATAAATGAGAGGGAAGAAAAGAAGCAAGGAGAAAAACCAAGGAGATGAGGCCCCACACACACCAGCAACCACTGCCACCAAGACAAGAGGGCACAAGCGACTCCTCACCACGCTTCGCTCGGGTCGCCTGCATCACCCATCCACCACCCGACCCCAGGAAAGAACATGCCTGTGAGAACGGCACCCGATAACTATACACCAAGCAGAGGTAACCACTCAGACATTGTGGAGAGCAAACCGTGCATACATATCAACACATTACTAAAATGGAAGTTGACCTCGAGTAATGCCAATAGATTAGACAATAGCTACATAAATGACAGATTAAATTATAGTAAAGCTGATTATGTATCCTTGAAAAGATATTTAGAGGGAGTAGATTGGGATCTTATTTTGAAGGAACAGGACGTACAAGGTAAATATAGTAGATTCCTCGAAATTTATAGAGTAGGAACCAATCGGTTTGTCCCAAGATATAAAACTGGAAATTTTACTAAGCAGAAAGATTAGTTTAATTTGAAATGCAAAAGAGCTTTGGGTAGGCGTGATGCAGCTTGGGCTAGATTAAGAAGGAACACCGAGAGTAATCGGAATAAATATAAACAGGAGAGGAATAGATATGTTAACATAATTAGGCAAGTTAAAATGAACTATGAGAAGAACATAGTAAATAAATGTGAAAGTGACCCTAGATTATTTTATAAATATGTAAACAGTAAGTTGAAGGTAAAGAAACAAATGACTAAATTAAGAGTTGATGCTAGGACGTATGAAAATGTATCTGACATGTGCGAGGTAATGAATAACAAATTGGGGTCAGTTTTTACTAGAGAGGAAGGTTTTGACGAACCACAGGCGGAAGTACTGGAGAGTGGTCTTAGTAAGATTGAAATAACTAGAGATGAGCTGTTATCTGCGATGAGAGGACTTGAAGTAAGGAAAGCTATGGGACCGGATGAAGTGTCTGCCTGGGTTTTAAAGGAGTGTGCAGAGCAATTAGTGGAGCCAGTGAGGGACATAATTCAAGCTTCCTTAGATAAAGGACAGGTTCCTGTTGAATGGAAAAGAGCTAATATCATTCCGATATACAAGAATGGAAACCCTGAGGACCCTCTAAACGATAGACCAGTTGTTGTTGTTGTTGTTGTTCCCTAAGCTGCCTGGCCGAACAGCCCCGAGTCCCTGAGGAAGGCCATGGCCACGATCAGGCTTTCCCACAGAGCTCTCATTGAGTGTAGATTATGTTGTTGGCGTAAGTGGTTGTGTGAAATGCAGTCTTTTATGATGTGTTTAATGGTATGGGGTGCTGTGTTACATCCCGGGCAGGCGTCGACAACGGAGTCATCCAGTCTCTTCTGATAGCTCAGGAGAGCTGGATGATGTCCGCATCTCAGCCTGGCCAGGTGGACTCTGTCCTCGCGAGGGAGGGAGGGAGGGAGGATTCGGAAGGATGGATTTCGGGAGGTCGTGCATGCAGCTGCGTGTTGTCTGTGAGTGAGTGGATGGATTGGCGAGAGATATGAGTATGGATGTGCTTCTGGAAGTTGGTTCGGGGTGGGCAGGGAGGGAGAGAGGACAATAATTGTGTGTGATACCGTGTGCTGGGTGTTGTTTTGATATTTCTTGGTGTCTGTGGGTGTGTTGCCATGTAGTTTAGTGGGTGGTCTTGGTTCGTGGAGGCTGCTGCCAGGAATTGAGTGCCTCTCATGTCCAGATGGTCTTTGACTTTGAGGATTTTAGTTTCTTGATGTAGGTGATCTGTGGGTGCAGTAGCTGTGCAGCCTGTAATGATCTTCAGGGCTTTTGGCTTGCGTATTCCATCACTGATCTTATGTATTGTTTATATACTGTGGTGGTAGTTTCTTTGTTGTGTCCAAATTTTGTGTGAGCAAGTGACCTGAGGGCGTTAAGTCTGGGTGTCAGTTTCTTTTTAATGTTTGTGGTGTGCTGTTTGAATGTCATATGAGTATCATATGTTACTCCTAGGATTTTGGGTGTGTGTGTATGTGTTAGGGGTGTGTTGTTTATGGTGAGTTGAGGGATGTATTCGTGTTCACCTGTCCAGCTTGTGAGCAGGGTTGCGGTGGATTTGGCTGGGGCTAGATTAAGTCTGTTTGTAGTGCACCAGCCATGTAGTGTGTTGAGATAGGGTTGAAGGAGATCTGTTGCTCTTCTTGGGTCATGGTGTGTGCATGTGAGTGTTATGTCATCTGCATAGGAGGCTAAGTTTATTTGGGGAGTATTGGGTGTAGTTATATCGTGCATGTACAGATTGAAGAGTGCGGGCGATAGGACGGATCCTTGTGGGACTCCGTTTGGAAAGTTTCTGATTTTAGATGACTGACCGGCAAAAGATACGTGTGCACATCTGCCTGCTAGGAAGTTGGCCAGCCACCTTTTTGTGTTGTTGTGTATGTTTGTGTTGTAGATTTTGTTTGTTAGGTTGTGGCGGGGGATGGCATCGAAGGCTTTACTAATGTCGAGTGTGGCTAATAGTGATCTGTGTGGTGGTCTAGCTGAGTTGATGCCGTCAAAAGCTCTTTGTGTAAGGTCTGTGAGAAGAGTGTTTGTGGAGTGCAGTGGCCTAAAGCCATGTTGTGTTGGAGCTAGGGGTAGGTCGGGTGTAATTAGTTGTAATACTAGGCGTTCCATGACTTTGGAGGGGGAGCAAAGGAGTGTGATGGGGCGGTGCGAGGAGGGTAGCGTGGGGTCTTTGTTGGGTTTGGGGAATGTGATGATGATACCATGCTTCCAAATGTCTGGTATTGTGTTGTGTGAATAGCTGTAGTTTGATATGTTAGTGAGTGCTTGTATGCCTTGTGGTCCCAGGTGTCTGAGGTGTATGTTGCTTATGTTGTCTAGGTCACAGGCGGGTGAGTGCTTGAGATTGTTGATGATATGCTTTGTCTGGTGATTGGTGAAGGGTGTATAGTCAGGGTCTGTGGGGAATTGTCTCTTACGTCGGATGACACGTCGGTCGTCTTTGTGAGGTTTTAGGTGGCTGACATGTGAAAAGTGATTGATGAGAGTGTTTGCTTGTTGTTTACATGAAGGAGTAGAGTCTGTTGTTGTGATTGCAGCATGTGATTGTGTTGTGTTGCTGTTGGAAAGTGTGATGCTGTTTAGTGTTTTGTAGAGTTTTTTGGAGTTTGTTTTGTGATCAAGTGTTTGTAGGAAGTTATTCCAATTTAGTTTTTGTTGTTCTTGTATTTTGTTGTTAGTTTGGGTGTTGAGTGCTTGAATTTGTTGTGTGATGTCTTGTGTGTGGGGTGCTGGGGAGCGATAGACCAGTTTCACTTACTATTATTGTATGAAAGATTTGTGAAAAGCTAATTAGGAAGAGATGGATGAAAATGTTGGAGAGAAAGATAATAACCCCAAAGCAATTTGGATTCAGAGAAGGGACATCTTGTGTTACCAGTTTGCTATGTTATTACAGTAGGGTGATAGATGTACTCCAAGAAAGAGGCGGATGGGTGGACTGCGTCTATTTAGACCTTTCCAAAGCATTCGATTAGGTACCACATAAGAGATTGTTATCGAAGCTTGTGACGCTAGGATGTGTCAGGGGGAGTTTGCTGAAATGGATGGAGAGCTATTTAACAGATAGGGAAATGAGGACCAACATTGGAGGAACTTACTCATCGTGGCGGAAAGTTGAGAGTGGTGTGCCGCAGGGATCTATGTTGGCACCTCTCATGTTCCTTATGTACGTGAATGACCTGCCGATAGGCATAAACTCCTACATGTCAATGTTTGCAGATGACGTAAAAATTATGAGACAAATAACAAATAAAAGTAGTTGTGAGGAGCTGCAAGGGGATTTAGATAAAATATACGAATGGAGCACCAAGTGGAAAATTTAATTTAATATAAGTAAATGCCATGTGTTAAATATGGGAAGAAGTGTGAATACACCAAATTGGGAGTACAGGATGGGAGATAATATAATTAGCAAGGCAAAAAAGAAAAGGATTTAGGGTTGATTATACAAGATAATTTGTCGCCAGAGAAACATATTAACAAGCTCTTTAGCGGAATGTATGCAATGGCCGGGAATATGAAAGTTGCTCTGAACTACTTGGATGAGACCATGGTAGCAAAAATTATGAAGAGTATGATTAGACCAAGATTGGAGTATGCAGCAGTGGTGTGGTCCCCGCATCTAAAGAAGCATATTCACAAGTTAGAAAGAATCCAGAGAGCAGTTACTAGATTGGTTCCAAGTCTCAGAGAACTGCCATATGAAGAGAGGCTAGTCAAATTAAATCTACCGAGTTTTAAAGAGAGGAGAGAGAGGGTCGACATGATAATGATGTACAAATGCACCCGGGGGCTGGAGAGGCTGGATAGGGAGGATATATTAATTATGGATACAAGAATAACTAGAGGCCACAGCTACAAAGTAAAAAGACTTACCTGCAATAACAATATCAGGAAGTTTACCTTCCCCTATATATGTATTGACAAATGGAATGGGCTGGAGGAGGAGGTGGTAGGGGCAAGGAACATCCATATTTTCAAGAAAAAATTGGATAAAAAGTAGACAGAGACGGGACAACATGAGCTTAGCTCAACTCCTGTAAACTACAATTAGGTAAATACAATTAGGCAATTAGGTAAATACACCATGCGCCCTTCTTGCCCTGAGACGTACCACCGCCGTAGCGCGGATTCCCAGAAGGGCTACCACAGCCGACCCAGACCCTCCTCCAAGCACAGCCGCCACTCTAGCCGTGAAATTCCCCACCGAGGAGAACGACGAAAGTGGTAAGACCATCTCGGCCCACATCATCATCAGCAGAGTTAGATCGATATCAATACCGCACTGGCAGGATTGGTATCAGGAAGACTTGGGACTATTTACAGAGAAATTGTCTTGAGGGAGAAAGACACTGGTGTAACTACTCGACGCATTTCTCGAAGGTATCTTGGATTTGCTCGTATCCTTGTTGGACCATACTGGTGACCACCCAACATCTTTACATTGCCTTGATACAGGATTTACTATTCAATTAAAATTAAAATTCAATTCAAAATATTTTATTATACTGTAATTAAAGTATGCAGTACTGACAAGCGCTCTAGTTCTAGTAAACCTACAAATATAGTAAGGCTGGTTGGAAGAACGTAAGACACTGGTAAAACCGTTCTTACCAGAGAGCCTATCAGATCAGATGAAGGTATTGAGGAATAAGCCTTTGCAACGGCACCTCTTATCTACAGTACATTCCACTTTTCCTATTTTTCTGAAGAGTGTAGAGAGGGGAGAAGGGGTGTTGGAGAGAGAGGAAGCTGTTGGAGTGGCTTTGTTATGTGTGTTTTAGTCTGTATACGTCATCAGGATGTCCCCTGACTGGGTGCGAGCATGTGGAACATGCTATGACGTACTACCACACCCACTAAATGTTCGCCGTGGCAGGGATTCGATCCCGGGTCTTGCAGATTCACACGTGAGTGTGCTCACCACTCGACCACCACACCTGTGTCGGCAACAGTGTTTGCATGTTGGAGCAGTGTTGGGGCAGGACTTTATTGTTCTATAGTCAAAATTGCCTAATATACAGTTGTTGTTGTTGTTGTTGCCGTTCCCCAGGCTGCCTGGCCAAACAGCCCCAAGGCCCCGAGCAAGGACAAGGCCATAACCAAGAGCCCCACAGAACCCTCCCTGCCCACCACAATTTAAAGCCTGGGTGACCGAAGCCACTCCAAGGCGGGGAGCTGAGGAGGGTGCGGAAATGCCCGAGAAACCAAAGCCCCACCCAGGGCCCTGTGCCCCTCAGCAATTATGAAGAGAAAGTTGAGGGGCAAAGGAAAAATGTGACGCTTTGGATTCCAATCTTTGTAGATTGGGAGGTCAATCCACGGAAGAGACGCCGTCACTTGAGATCTAGAAAATATATAAGTAAAAGGAACAGTCAGAGTAAGCTATGGGTATGGCAGCGATCGCTCAGCTCTCACTCTGATAGACCAGCCCATCACCACACGACTAGAATCCAATCCTCTCAGCATCAGCTAGGAAAGGCCCTAGAAAGCCACCTTTAGCAGGGGGATAGCTCCCCTATTTCAACCCTTTTCGGGGTCGGGCACCCGCCCCCTAATATACAGTAGTCTTGTTATGGTGCTGTCTTTTTTTAACACTGTTAAGGCTGGTGTGGTTACAGATACTGCAGGTGCAAGTGCTAGTGCAAGTGCAAGTGCTCTGTTGAGTCTTGCTGAGGCACAGTTAGCACTATACCAACATCAGCCACAGTGATGACTTGGTGGGGCAGTGCTGTGGCGGGACTTTATTGTACTACAGTACACTCCAACTACTGAAAGGCAACCCCGTCCGAGCTGTTACACTGCATGAAATGGAAAAATGACGCTAAACCATTGTATGTATGTATGTACACTGCTAGTAATCCAACATGTTACCAATCTAGGATTCAGAGTAAATCTAGAAAAATCAAATTTAATCCTGACTCGGAGAGCAGAATGGGTAGGCGTCATTTGGGACACTCGTTCTCTTACTATTCATCAGAGTCAATCAAATGCACGACTCCATCAAAGGAAACTTTTCAAGGTGCTGCATGCCAAAACCATTACAAGGAGACTGTGAGAGTCACTGGTAGGCTCAATAAAGTGGGTTCAATTGACAGTCCCAATGGGGAGGTTGCAACTCAAATCTTTAATCTGGCTTGGCAGCAAGGTCTTCCCTGTCTTTCATCCACACTTTCTAGTACATGTTCCCTCACAAGTTCTCAGACTACTGAGCTTCTGGGTGAAGATAGAGCAGACACTCGGTAACACACTAGTCAGAGCCCCCATCGTCAATCTGGGTGGATACAGACGCAGCAGGATCCCTGGGATGGGGATATCAGTCCTCCGAGGGCCATCAGAATCAGGCATGTGGACGATTCTAAGACTTGTTTCACATAAATGCCAAAGAATTGGCAGTCCCCTTATTTTTTTCTGGGGGACCATGCCTATTCCCTGCAACACAAATCCGTACCATTCTGAATGGACAACATTGCGGCAGTGTCATGCATAAACAAGCAGGGTTCGACCAGATCTCTAACTCTCCAGAGACTATCAGAGAAGATATTTATCCTAGCTCTGAAATACAAAATCTATATTCAAGTCCCGTACCTCCTGGGAAAGGCGAACATTTGGGCAGATGCCTTGTCCCAGGGAAGGAGTACATTAGTGGAATGGACACTCAAACAGAACGCCTTCAACAAACTCATTCTCCCTTATTGTCCACAAATAGATCTTTTTGCCTCAATACACTCGACAAAGCTCCCACTGTTTCTGACCAGATGGCAGCAGACACACGCAGGTGGACCAGATGCGTTCTCGGTCCCGGTGAGCTCTAATATGTAATTAGGCTCTCACGTCATTGACTACGGAACCATGACTAAATAATTATATGGTTTTACTTCCTTTTGGATTGTCAAACCTGTAATAGTGTACATTGATAGAGATGAGGCTTCTCGCTTGCACCTCACATTATCAATTTGTTTAGTATTTACAAGTTTTCATTGAACATTTACCATAAATAGTTAAATGCATATGCGATGTACCTGTATTGTTACATATTAATTGACTGTACTGTACAATTTTATTTGAAGACTTAACAAATATATTTTTAGGAAAAATATTGGGAAAGTTAGGTGCTTGTGTCACTATAGCAAACTATGAAAAAACATGGTGTGCCATTAAAATCAAAACTTATTTTTATTATATTTCCTTCAGAGTGGAATCCGCATCAATGACGTATCTTAGACAATATTTAATAGGAGGTTTATGTTCTTGGCAGACAGTAAAAAGGTAAAACAGAGTCTCATGGGCCCCGGCCAAGGCCATATATTACTTATAGGCTCTTAATTAAGTCATTGATGGAGGAAACCACTAATAAATATGGTGAATGCATTTCATGAATTTGGAATGATAGTTATTATGCTCATCATTACTATTCCAAAATCAAACAACTACTACTACTACAGTACTACTATTTTCTCACCTGCATCTCCATGGAAGTTGCCTACAGTGCTGAGCTTGTAAAACTCTGCCTCTGGTGCAATATTAACACTGTCGTAGGTCACGTGGCGCCACACTCCGCCCACCTCCACCAGGAACTGCAAGAGTTAGTTGTCAACCATAATACCTAAACACACGCAAAGTAGTCTGTACTTCACTCAATTGAGAATACAATATGTTGTATTATATCCCAGCTATCAAATTTGGCTTTAATCCCTTCAATTTAAAATACATAAACCCTCGCTAACTTGGACTAATTGGGGGATGTCCACTTCCGAAATGTATGATTTTCCGAGATGTCCGAATTCAGACTTGTGTCAGACATTAATGGGTTAAAATGTCCGAATTTGAAGGGGGAGTTCGCGCCACCATAGAAAACGGAGATCATCCTACCACTGCTACACTTTATAATACAGCATTGTATGTGAAATTCATCACATTAAAGACAAATAAGAACATTATTATGTTTTCAGGGACAGTATATTATACAGTCAGGTCTCAATATACAGTACACTGATTAGTTTGGACACAGTAACCCCCAAAATTCCAAGGTGTGCCACAACACTGAAAAAATGTGTAGGGCTATATACGCGGACATTTGCGGGTGAAAACAGACCAAAAACATCGTAACCTCGGTGACCCTTTAGAAAACAGACGCTAATTATTTGTGTACATTTCTCATTATCATTTGTCCTGTCATCTGCTTTCTCTCTATTACTTATATTTCTAAATAATTTATTAATTTCTATCTCCCTTACTTATTAGCACTTATATTTGTTATTATATCTCTATTGAATCTGTGAATCATTTCTGATTTGATGGGCTAATAAATAATATTATTCCACCAACACATAATTAGCAAAATGACAATTCAATTAAATTTTTTTGAACATTTTATTCCCTAATCTTTAAATATTTCAGCCGAGCTCACTGAAAAGTGAAAGCAATCGATATGTATGCGAAACTATATGAAACGGACTTATTTTTCTGAAACGATAAGTTGTCAAAACGTTACGTTCATCCAACAGACAAGATGAGGTAAACATTTATATTTGGACTTTTTTGTTATCATAAATTATTATGTTCCTTCCAACAACCAACTATACTCCTAAAATCGATTAATGAAATTTACAAACACATGTGGCAGTCCGTGGATTCGAATCCAGGATGCTCACACCGAAAATCAACACCTTATGCATCGCACCACGTAGACAGTTATTGCAATGGTAGGATATTATTCTTTTCAATTCCATGGCATTAGAAACTAAACAGTGATTAAAAAAACATCAAACAACAAATAATTCTGTCCATGAAGCAAATACCTTAGCATGGCGGGCACTTTGAACTACCTTGGCTTCGCCATTCTTGGGTTAATAAGGGAAATAATTATACAGCAGATAGATAGAGATAGAGAAAGGTCATTAGGTCCATGCGATCGATACGTGAGCGAAAATATATGACTCAGACTTAATTTACTGAAACGATAAGTTGTCAATACCTTCGTTCAGCCTTCAGAGAAGATGTGGTATAAATTAATATTGTACTAGTTTGTCATAATATATATTATTGTAATGGTAGGATATTACTCATTTCAATTCCATGGCATTAGAAACTAAACTGTGATTAAAAAAAAAAAAAAAAAAATCTATCTATCTATAGATACTGACGCCGCGATCCCCGAAGGGGTGGCCACGAACGAACCGCCCCCATGCACCTCTGTCCCCAGTCAGTCGAGGCCCCTCCCCCCAACCAGCACCGCCTTCGTTCATGTACTTCCTCACTCCATCCTTCCACCTCTCATTCGGTCTACCTCTCCCTCTCTGTCCCTCCACCTCGCTCTCGTACACCCTCTTAGTCATTCTCTTGCTTTCCATACGTTCCATATGGCCGAACCATCTCAAGTTGTAACTTTTCACACTTTCCAGCACATCTACCTCCACACCACACCTCCTTCTTACTTCCTCATTAGTCTGTCTATCCCTCCATGTAACTCCGCACGCACTCCTTAAGTAATTCATTTCCACTGATCTCACTCTTGGTCTGAGTCTCGCAACCAACGTCCATGCTTCGCTTCCGTAAGTCAGTGTCGGGATTACCACACTGTCATGCAAGGACTTCTTCACTTCCATACTGACCACCCTATTTCTGGTTACTGCTTTTAGAATTCCTACAACCCTCTTCCCCTGTTGTACCCTCTCCCGAACTTCTTCATCCATAGTCCCATCTTTACTCAACACACTCCCCAGATACTTAAAAGAGTTGACGATCTCCATACCCTGTTCAGCTTCACCTCACACTGTGACTTCACCCCTTTCGAAGACCATAACCTTGCTCTTCCCCGTATTTACCTTCAAATTCCATTTTTCGCACACTGTTCCAAACTCATTTACCAGACCCTGCAACTCCCATTCATTATCACTCATCAGAACTGTATCATCCGCAAACAGCAGTATAGGTAGCTTCCACTCAATTCCCTCCCTTTTCAGCGATACACCAACATCCACTGCTCTTGATAGTATTTCTTTCATGACCCCATCCATATAAATAATAATAATAATAATACTGTCCATTAATAAGGGAGATAATTATATACAGGAGATAAATACAGTACAGTAGATAGATTGGGAGGAAGAGGGAAGGGGTCGTTAGTTTTTTTTTACGTTGCAGGATATTGCATGCCCGACACGCAAATAGACCATAAGTAGCAGGTCCAAAACAGTTCTTACTGATACTGTTATTGCCTGCCTGACACGCAAATAAGTTTATGTTGGTGGTATAAAGTCGGCTTCAGGTAAGCTAAAAGCTCAAATAGGGGCTGGAACGAATTGAATTAATTCTCATAAGGGCTGTTATTTCTAATACAGTACAAGGTTTTGATATACACGCGCGCCATACACAGACACTGGGTCGCTCGGGGTACGCTCTCAGCAGCGGTGCCCTGGGCTGCCCCAACCGAATCGAAAATGGGGCATCAACGTCAGGGCAGGTGGTCGAGGCACACACACCTACACATCAATGCCCTCGAACTGTTGGTTCCTTTGTTCTTCCTGAAGGATCACGCGGTGGCCCTTCGGGGCAAGTCGGTGGCCTTCAGGATGGACATTGGACAATCAGACCGCGATCCATTGTATCCACAAGCAGGAGTCCTCCAGGTCACAGACTCTGTTGGGGATCTCAAAGAAGTTGTTCTTCCTAGCGGAATAGCACAACATCTCCCTGCACGCTTCCTACCTGCCCAGGACTGCAATCTCTGGGCGGACGCTTTGTCGAGAGGACAGGGTGTTCTGATAGAGTTGGCGATGAAACAAAATGTATTCGACGACCTGGCAGCTTCTTGAGGTGTTCCGGGGGTCGACTTGTTCGCCTCGTCAAGAGACGAACAAGTTGCCTCAGTACCTATCCCTCTGGACTCTCACTCCGGCGGGGGGTCCGGACGCTTTCACGAAAGACTGGAACAGGTGGCAGTCGACATACATATTTCCGCCACCAGACGCACTCGATGTGCAAGATCCTCACAAGGCTCAGGCTGTACCGCGGCAGGCTCTGGTTGATCGCGCCCTTGTGGCCGGCACAGGCTTGGTACGCCCAGCTTAAGCGATGGTGCCTGAGTTCGGTGCCTCTGCCTGTCTCAAGCTTCCACTTGCGCCAGTTTGGAAACCTCAGGACCTCATTGGCATTCGCATCTTGGATGTTCGCGAGGCAAGGTGGCATTCAATCCACGGACGGGATCTCAGACTTCCTAAACCATTCATGGACGCCGTTTACATGGAGGACTTACGAGTCCCACTGGAAGTCTTTTATGAAATGGATACAGGACACTAGCCTGACGGATCGTTCGGATACACTTGTTCTACACTACTTGTTTCACCTTTCCTGCACATGTCACTTCGAAGTTAACACTATACGCAACCAACTGTCTGCCGTCCAGGAGGTCTTAAGTCTCTGACTGGGATGGTCGTTCCACCGAAGGAGCTGGATTCATTCATGAAGGCTGCCTTCAGGGAGAGACCGCCGCCACGCCAGCTTCCTTCTCAGTGGGATCTGGGCAGGGCTCTGGACCTTCTGGCTTCATGTACATACACACAGGACACAACAACAGTGCAGTTGCTCGAGCGCACTTTGTTCCTCCTGGCGCTGGATACTGGAGAGAAGGTGCCAGAACTAGCAGCGATGTCGCGGTCCCAGGAATGCATGCGATTCTCCCCGTCGTTAAATGTGGCCACGTTGGCCCCTTCCCCTCATTTTGTTGCCAAGAATAAGAGGGAGACTCACATTTTCAAGCCTTTTACCGTCCAGGCTTTCAAACGTAGCCATATTCACCATATGTTGTGCCCAGTGAAAGCCTTGCACACATATGTGGAGTCTGTGGTGCCGGCGTCAGGTACAGTTGTGTGGGTGTCGCCAAGGACAGGTAGCAGGTTGTCGAATGTGCAGATTTGGCGCCACCTTTGTCGGGTAATTTGTGCCTGTAACCTTACTTGCGGGGGCTCTGCGCACAATATTTGATCCTATGCAGCCTCCGTACGGTTCCTGCAAAGCCGGTCGTTGCCCAACATTGCCTCTCCAGGTTTGTGGTCATCAGTCAATACCTTAGTCTCTTCCTACCCCTCCAAGACCATCGTCAGACCCTCCAGGCCGGTGGTAGCTCTCGGGAGTCATGTCTCCTAGGGCCCTGGCTGGGTCCCTGGGCTCCCCCTTAGACACTTTATTTTACTTTGTTTTCTTTGGGAAAAAGAGGGGGGGGGGGGTTGATTAAGACACTGTGGTCATGAGCTTGGGGATATTTTATATGTATACTGTACATAAATGTGACTCCATTATCCCATGTACAGTATATCACTTTGTATGCTGTAAATATCTGCTCTTCGGAAGAAATGGAATTTTTGTACAGTACCGGTACTGTAGTTGATTTTGGGTTTTCTACAATGCAATGAATGACGTCACAATGTAAAAACTGCTCTTTTCGAACTACTACTCAGTTTTTGAGTCTGTACATTAACACTCAAAGAGCGGGTGGTGGAGTATATTTCACTGTGCCGCCCAGCGTTTTTATTTTACCATAAATGGGGTTGTTTCCGTGCTCTTTTTCATGCATAAACAAGAGCCACAGCGTAATACAATTATGTATCCCTGAAAGGGCGTAAATTGAGCTTTTCAATGACACCCGAACCATCCTTCTACGATGGTTGGTTGTTTTGCAACGATCATGCAACCGAAGGGCAAAATCGCTAAAATACGGTTATTTCGTTAAATAATTACGTGTGTAGCTAGTGAGGGAGGGTGGAGTAGTGTGGAGTACATGTCAGTGGGCCCATGACGGTCGTGGCGAGCGGTCATGAGGTAATCTACGCTCCTCCCACCGCTCGTCTCGCTCTCAGAGCCAATATTGCACACGGACTAAAGTCCGCCGCCGCCACATAGTCCAGATTTTTAGAGGCGGACTTAAGTCCGCCGCCGCTAAACAAGGGTTAACCTCTCGTGTTTATTTTGTGTTTATATGTCATTCATATTTTTATTTTGTGCATTGGTATTTGGTTGTTATGGGCTAGGATGTCTGCCTCCTATACAGTATATACAGTATCTCGAGATTAAAGTTTTTCTGCAAATGGCGCCAATCTTATTGTCTGGTATTTACACCATTAAAACTGAAGCACTGGGGTAGAGTTTTAGTTTTCACCTATCGCAAGATAACGGCAAGTTCTGTCTCCTGATAATATCATATAACCTAGGTTAGGCCATTTATTTGCGGAGATATGAGTAACAGTAAATTACTTAAATATCCTGAGACTTCTGATACTACCCCAAACTTGGAAATTTACATACTTCACTACAGTACACATCTTCATTGGCGAGTATGCGGCTGTTGGAGTTCAGGGGCTACAGTATTATTTCAAGTATATAAATTATGATGTGTGAAATTGGGTAAAACAGAGAAGTAATCACAGTTAACTTGTGAATGGTGTAGATTACAACACTGTAAACCCGTCAAACTCTTATATTTGCAGAGATATACGGGGACCTGTTCAAGAGGCCGATGCCATTTCAGAGTAGTATGGGTTTCCGAGTAAAAAGAATCCGAATTACAGAGGGTTTACTATTGTACATACAAATTAATAGACCGTTTGTCCACAGAAAGTGTGGTCACAATTTCACGTTCTAAACGGCGGCTTTCCAGGCGACCCTGTCAAGGGCTGCCTCTGTTGTCAAGTTCTTTACTTTGAGATCGGACCGGAGTACAATCAGTCCCCCCCAATCTGCGCCTATATGGGTGGCATTACACGACGGGTATTGGGAATTCGCGCATTGGGGATAACATAACTTATGGAGAAAAATAGCCTACATATGGGCGGCAGCCCGCATTTCCACCCACATTTGACGGTAATTTTTGATAAAAATCAATACTAATTGGACAACCAAGCATACACAATAATAGAAACATAAACAAGTCATTCCTTACATTAAAAATAAATGCTATAAGTAGGTGAGAATAGTGGGGACTCCGAGGCAGACCCCCGCGACAGGAGAGTTCATATAGCCTAGGCGTAGGCTTCCCCGGCCCCGTCACTGTCACTGGCCCCGTCCCCGTCTCCGGATATACCCATAGATTTCCCGATCGCAGTAGTGCCTTCACCAGTTTATTCTTCCTAGGCATTTTTAAGTTGTTGAAGGGTGTAGGAAGGCAGTTGTTACACAATAAATGGGTCAAGTCTCAGCGCACGGACACTTAAGGATATTGGGACTGAGAAGGAAGCGTACGTGTGGTTATGTGTGTGTTCTCACCTAATTGTAGGTGTGCGTAGTGTAGTGTGTGTGTATGTGTGTGTGTGTGTGCTTCCTTCTCAGTCCCAATATCCTTAAGTGTCCGTGCGCTGAGACTTGACCCATTTATTGTGCAACAACTGCCTTCCTACACCCTTCAACAACTTAAAAATGCCTAGGAAGAATAAACTGGTGAAGGCACTACTGCAATCGGGAAATCTATGGGTATATCCGGAGATGGGGCCGGGGAAGCCTAGGCCTCCGAGGGGTGTGCGCGCGGAATAGGGAGGGGGGGTGGCGCGGAATACAAAAAACAGCATTTTTACACCACTCTTCAACTGTGATTCGTGTTTTGTGGGGTCAATACGTGTTTTAGGGATTTTGAGTACCTGTTTTACCCCTCGGCGCAGAATAGGGTAAACGCGGACTGAGGATACGTGTATTAGGGGGACTGACTGTACCTGATCCCACATTTTTCTAGGCCTACCCCTACACGCAGCTCCCCCCACATTCAGTCTGGCATTTCTACACCAAACACTGATCATCCATTTTCTCCAAGTGTCCAAATCAACCAAGACGGCTCGTGCGCATAACTTCACCGCTACTCCTAATGCCCAGACGCCTTCTTAATTCCTCAATACACCGTCCCTGAGGTTAACCCCACATATCTATCTCGCCATTATTTTCTCATTCCATTCCATTTTATTTATATCCTCGGCTTTAACCAGCCAGGTCTCCAAGGCATAGGTCATCGCACTCCTAACAAGGTATACACCTTCCCTTTAAGGTGAAGTGGGATTGCTCCCATGGTCAGGAGTGGCAACAGCTCTCTAAACTTCCCCCCAACCACTTGTTTGATTGCCCAATCTACCATTGGGCTCTTGCCCCTGGACAAGGCATCTGCCCACAGGTAGGCTTTCCCTGGTAGGTACGATGCATGGAGAGTTATGTTGTTGTTCTGGGCTAGGTAGAAAATCTTCTCAGACAGGTCTAGTAGAATACGGGACTTCGTCGAGCCCTGTTTCTTGATACAAGTTACTGCTGTTGTATTGTCTAGTCTGAATGCAATATATCTATTCTGAAGAGTTGTTGCAGGATCCCTTAGAAAAAACAGTGAGACAGCTAGTTCTTTGGCATTGATAGGAGCTGTACCGAAAGTCGACCACGATCCCTTATTCTGGTTGATTGATAACCCCAACCCTTGGTTCCTGCCGCGTCTGTGTCCACCCATATGGTTGGGGGAGGATCTGCCCACTGGCAGACTGACGAGTGGATATTTGTTCTGGCCTAGAAGCTCAAAAGACGAAAGATAATTTGGGAATTGGCCAAAGTGTGTGTGGAAGAGATAGGGAAAATTGTATGTTACCCAACATGTCTTTTTAATTGCAAATGACCCAAGGGATCTGTCATCTGTACCCAATTTATTGATCCTATCAACGACTCCCACATTGTTCTCGTAATAGTCATGAAATGAAGAATTCTGAACAGTTTGACCTGGAGTCTCCGAGCATTAGATGGACTCTGCTGAATGGTTAACATTTTTGTGTCCCATAATAGACCTACCCACTCCATCCTCAGAGTTGGTACAAGATTGGATTTGTCTAAATCTACTTTGAATCGCAGATGCAAGAAATGTTCGAAAACTTGAATTGTGTGGCTGATGCATGGTTGTGGAGATTCTCCGACAATTACGCAGTCGTCTAAATAGAAAAGGATATTGATTCTGGCTGTTATCAGAGGAAGCAAAGGCCATTTCACTAATTTCATTAAAATTCTGGGTACAAGGTTTAGGCCGAAAGGGAGGCGAGTAAACATCACCGCCGAGTTTTGAATAAGGGATGGCTAAGAACTTCTCGAACCATTTGGCGATTGGCACATGCCATTTAAGTATTTTTCAGATGAGTCATTGGTCAAGAATTTGGACAAAGAGCTAACCTTATGTGATTTATGGTTAACATCCAAATTTTCATGTTGACTATGAAGGTATTCAGAGTGGAGAGGTCTATTACAGGCCGTAATTTTACACTGTCCTTCTTTGGGACTAGGAATAGGCAAGACAAAACTTTTGTGTTTGTAGGTACACTCGGATACCATAGTCTCTAGCCCACTCATAAATATTTGTGGACTTTACCTATTTCTAACTATGGAAGTACATCTCTGGAAACCAACTTATGAATATAGTTTTCTATAAATCAACTACACAACTATATATACTATTTATTGAAAAGAAAGTTCTATCCAAAAATCAACCGAGATAGTTATAATTGCATAAATAAAATCATAGGAGTCCACGATTTCTTATGAGTGGGCTAGAGACTATGGTATCCGAGTGTACCTGCACAAGTATATGGCTGACATTTCCTGAATTATGGTAGACACAGTAGTAGACACATTTATATTGTTTACAGGGTTTCTCAGAGGTGGCCTTGCATTCCAGGTCCATGTAAGGCCATTCTGCTGGCCCAGGTTCTCTGGGGCCAAGCAGAAAACCTGGTCCGGAATGAGCTTGCCACCTGAATTGTTAGAGAATTGGTTAACTTTACAACTAAGTTTCTAATTTTGTTGCTGAGGGAAATGTTTTAGTATGACCTTGGTTTTGTTGTTGTCTCTGTTGCTGATTAGAGGAATGTTGTTGATAGTGTTGTGGTTGGTGTTGTTGCTGGTGCTGTTGTTGCTGGTGCTGTTGTTGCCCTTGTGACTGATGTCTATACAGAGAGTTGGGTTGAGAGACCCCTACCTTGGGGTCCCCCTTTGTGAGTGGAACGGTAGTGATTGTGAAAAGGGAGAGTTTTCTGGCCTAATTATAATGCATAGACTATAGAAAATTCATTAAATCACATCTAGAAATAAGTTAATCAGTACCCCTAGCCACTCAAAAGGGTTGGAGCAAATGGGCTGTAAATTTCCTCCACACCTATTTACTGGATAACTCTTCCCAAATGGTATAAATATCAGCTTGATTGCATAAGTCCTTTTTGAGTGATAAGAGGTTGGGGATTGCAATTTCTAGACAACTTATAATTAACAGAATATACTCATCCACTGCAAAACACTGTTGACATATTGAAACCTTCACAGTGAATAATAATAATAATAATAATAATAATAATTATTATTATTCACTGTCAGCGCCATTAAAGTTCTCTCTAGAATCTTGCGTTGTGTAATTGTGTTTTGCTTTTATTTCTTATATTTAGGGACCACAGAATTTCAACACTACCAAGAACAGAAAAAGTAAACCAAAACTAAAATGAACACCAAATAAAGACACTCGCATTTCCTTTCACTCATATTATTGCTGTTTGGAAATGGCAATAATACATCTTAAGGGGGCATCACACACAAGCTTTTATCGTCTACATTCAATGGCTAACAATTTTCTAGTAACATTCATGGGATACTTTCCACTGGTATCTGAACTTAGATTCAGGATATATTAATTTTGGTGGTAAAATTAATATACCTGTTTATCTCCTAAGGTTCCATATGAGCATCGAGGATAAATGTTGAGGGTAAATGCGCTCAGTGTGATACCAGCTATATAAAACCAAACTTACCTGGAAGACTAGGGGCCGTGGTGAGACACCACCTGTGCCGTAGTTGAGGGCCACCAGGTGCTTCATACCTGAGGGAAACAACATTAAACTTAGGAATATATAAACCCTTTCTCAATTTATACAGTATTTTGACAACTGGACATATAAATCATCAGTAGAGCGAGTGAGCGAGTACCCTACTACCAAAAAGTAATATTTGGTAGTAGAGGCACCAGGATAGAACGCAATATTCCAGAAGAGGACGGACTAGGGAATAGTGAAGTGTGAGCATTACATCTTTGGATTTATGCTCGAATGACCTCCCTATATAGCCAATTATTTTATTTGCCATCTTAACAACTTCTGAACATTGTTGACTGGGTTTTAGGTTACTCAATATTGTTACTCCCAAATCAATTTCTGTCTACACTCTTTAAGCGGAGTGCCATTTATTGAATAGTTTGCTTTCTCATTTCGGGTCCCGATATGGAGTACTTTACATTTATCTGCTTTAAAACTCATTTGCCAAATTTGAGACCAACATAACAGCTTATCTACGTTATTTTGCATATCTGCTACATGTTCATTTGAGAGTACAGTACAGTATTTGCAATTTTTGTATCGTCTGCAAACGGAGATTGTACAGGTGAGGCCCCCCATCTATGTAATTTACATAAACTAGGAAGAGAACTGGACCTAGAACCGATCCCTGGGGTACCCCGCTAGTTACATTTCGATGTTTTACCGTTTATGAATAACTTTTGCTTTCTTTCATTGAGCCAATTTTCCATCCATCTCAATACTCCCCCTTGTATTCCATGCGCTATTAATTTTAACAATAAACGTTTGTGGGGTACTTTGTCAAAGGCCTTTTGAAAATCAAGGTATATAATATCAACAGCTTTACTCTCGTCATATAGGTTAAGGATATCGTGGAAGAAGTCTAAGAGGTTCGTCAAGCAGGAAAGATTGTTACGGAAGCCATGTTGAGTATCTTTGAGTATGTTATTTTCCTCCAAGTGATTTACGACTGTCTCTTATGAGTGTTTCTAGCATTTTACAGACAACTGAAGTTAAACTAATTGGATGATAATTACTAGGTAAAGATTTGCTGCCTTTCTGCAATATCGGTGTTACATTAGCGAGCTTCAACTCATCAGGCATAATCCTGGACTGCAAGGATTTATTGAAAAGCAATGCCATATGGAACGTATGGAAAGCGAGAGAATGACTAAGAGGGTGTATGAGAGCGAAGTGGAGGGACAGAGAGGGAGAGGTAGACCAATAGAGAGGTGGAAGGATAGAGTGAGGAAGTATATGAACGTAGGCGGTGCTGGTTGGGGGGAGGGGCATCAACTGACTGGGGATTGGCGATGGGCTGGTCTATCAGAGTGAGACCTGAGCGATCTCTGCCATACCCATAGCTTACTCTGACTGTTCCTTTTACTTATATATTTTCTAAATCTCAAGTGACGGCGTCTCTTCCGTGGATTGACCTCCCAATCTACCAAGATTGGAAGCTAAAGCGTCACATTATTCCTTTGCCCCTCAACTTTCTCTTCATAATTGCTGAGGGGCACAGGGCCCTGGGTGGGGCTTTGGTTTCCCGGGCGTTTACGCACCCTCTCAGCTCCCCGCCATGGAGTGGCTTCGGTCACCCAGGCTTTATTGTGGTCGGCAGGGAGGGTTCTGTGGGGGCGCTCGTTTATGGCCTTGGCCTTACTCGGGGCCTTGGGGCTGTTCGGCCAGGCAGCTTGGGGAACAACAACTGACTGGGGACAGAGGTGCATGGGGGCGGTTCGTTCGTGGCCACCCCTTCGGGGATCCCGGCTTCAGACAATAGATAGAATGTCGGTGGTTTGTAGAGCTCACATTTAGCTTCTTTTAGAACTCTAAGTGAGATTATGTCTGGTTCAGGCAATTTGTTTAACTTCAAGTTCTCCAAACATTTCAATACTTCTCTCTCTGTAATGCTGATATTGCTTAGAGCATCAGAATTGTTTATCTGAACTGGCGATGCTGTAGGGATATCACTAAGGTCTTCTGTTGTAAAAACTGATGCAAAAAAGGCATTGAGGACATCACTCTTCTGTTCTTCGTCTTTGGTGTAATCTCCGTTCTCATCTACTAACAGTTCAATAGTTAAAGTGACTACTTTCTTCTGTCTGATGCAACTATAGAATTCCTTCGGGTTTGTTTTACTTTGATTCGCAGCATGTAACTCCAGGGTCTTTTTACTTTGCTTAATTAACTTTTTGGCTTTACATTGTAGATCTATGAATTTTACTCGTTCATCATTTTCTGAAGTTTTAAATCTATCATGAGCGTTTTTCTTTGCAAGCAAACAGTATGCAATCTCTTTATTCCACCATTTAGGCTTATCATTATGGAATGAACGTCGGTTTCTCAACAGAATGCACGCTTGCACTGCTTAGAAGTGGTAGTGAAAACTTCCCATGATGTATTTATGTCAATATTGTTAATCAAATAGCTCCAATCAATTTCTTTAAGTATTGCTTAGAGTTTATGAAAGTTTGCTTTTTTGAAATTTGGGACTTTCATTGCTGCGATTTGATTCATTACAATTAAACTGTATACTGAAATTGATCCTTCGATGGTCGCTGTTGCCGAATTCTTCACCAACATTTAATCCCTTCACCAAGTGTTATATTATTGCAAGTACACGGTCAAGCACACATTATTACCACGGGTCGGAGATTGAACAAATTGAAAAAGTTATCTTTCTTGCAGGAGCGAGAGAGAGAGAGAGAGAGAGAGCGAGAGAGAGAGAGAAATATATATACATACAGTATATATATATATATAATATATATATATATATATATATATATATATATATATATCACAAATACACGTGAGCCACTAAATGTTTCTAGTCTCTCAGTGGGGATCGAACCATCGACCATCAGGATGATAGCCGACGCTTTAATCAATTACACCACGGCAGTCTGCCGTGGTGTAATTGATTAAAGCGTCGGCTATCATCCTGATGGTCGATGGTTCGATCCCCACTGAGAGACTAGAAACATATATATATATATATATATATATATATATATATATATATATATATATATATATATATGAAACTCGCATACAAACTTTCCCAAATATCTGTACCTATAAAGAAGTCAGCAGCGGTACTCGGATCCTGCTTTCCTGCCCCGACGACAGCCATGGGATCATTGGGCTGGGTAGCGGTTACCTTCTTTAGCACATTGGTCCACACTCCTTCGTCGTCTTCAAGCATATCACACCACACCTGTAACATGATGCACAATCCTTATATCCTTTGTTAACCCCTTGATGATTTATGATGAGTTTTTAGAGCATTTACTGGCTATTATTAGCTTATGTTCAGTTTAGGAAGAGCCTGTGGGTGCTAGAGTTAATGGAGATAGTTGTTACCCCTTAAATCATTAGAAACCTTTCTCAAATTGCATAAAATAGTCTAATAATACCCAAATAATAGTTTTATATAGAGTCCTCATATACTGATAAGTTCAATCAGTCAGACCTAGACTTCTCTATTCTTAACCTAAGAAGTGCTGAGGTGGGGTAGTGAATTAACACCGTGCCGTGGTGCGGAGGTATTTCAACTGTTTCCTTCACTCAAATCGTCATCGTACCATAAATATCATTAATACTTATCCATATGCGCCTATTTTACGTTGATTATAAAGATATTAACCTGATACAACAATAAAACAAGTGGAAACAGCGTTTGGATGGTCAAAATCGGCAAATTAGATTGAGAGTTACATAACTAAAGGCTGAGCCAGCCTGCCAGCCATCACGACGTCTGGAGAGACACTGTCATGTAATTGTGTCTCTCTCACTTTCATTCGCTGTGTAGCACATACAAGCACACCCCTCTTATGACTCGCTATTGATAGCACGAAAATATACCGACGAAATAAGGGAATAACAGGGAGAATAGGTGATAATTGAAGGGTGGGGTGGGGGAAGAGGGGATGTGGAGGAGTGATATTTGACATGGCCAAGGGGCAATTTAAAAAAAAAAAAAAAAAAAAAAAAATTGATAAGGCCTACTGGGCTGGGTTAAATGTTTTTTTTTTAGGCCTGGGATTATATAAGGAGTTCCGCAGCGCACCGGTGGAGACTCATAGCCTATTAGTGGATCCGCAGTCCAGAGGTTAACTATAGCTCCAATATTATTTAATAAAAGTGAGGAAATATTCAGCTAGGCATCACAAACTAAAGAAAAAAAGGTGACAAATTTTAAAAGTGTTGGATATATGTCCGAAAGTTACTAAGAACCTATCTTACCTAGTTTATATTACCCAAATTTAGGTTAGGTTAGGTAAAGAAAGTTAGGTGCTCTACTATCCACATAAGATACAAATATAGTGAAATAAAACGACAATCGAACAATAGAGTTGGCGAGTTTGGAGGTAAAGCCTTCAAAAGGGAGCCCCCCCATAAAGCTTGAGAGTTAACATTCTCAATTTTCTCTCATTTCGTCTAACTTAACTTCTTTTTTTATGTTAAAGGGTTATTAGTCATCCTAATTAGTCCAACTTAGCTGTGTTTACATTAGGATAGAGATGGTTTGGTAGGTTAGGTTAGTTAGGTTTTATAATCATTTTTAGCATTATCAGATCCACTACTCGAAACCGCAAAAATTTGATATTTTCGCGGTTTTGAGGTTCGAACTTGGGGGTTCGTTCTCAGATTTTGGGTCCCTTACTGCAAAGCTCCATTTTTGTGTCCAGTCCAGATCTACTGTAGTCTATGATACAGACAAAAGTGACTGCAAAGGGTTGATACGTACAAATGTGACTGCAAATTTAAGGGGTGATACAGACTAAAGTTAATGCAAAGGGGTGATGATACAGACAAAAGTGACTGTAAAAGGATTACAATATGGACAAAACTGATCGCAAAGGAGTATCAAAACTGATATACTAAATAGGGATAAAGAAGGGAAGAATTTGTTAGCACTTCTAAAATTTGTCGTATCCTAGGTTGTTGTTGTTCCCCAGGCTGTCTGGCCGAACAGCCCCAAGGCCAAGGCCATAAACGAGCGCCCCCACAAAATCCTCCCTGCTTACCACTAACAAAGCCCGGGTGACCGAAGCCACTCCAAGGCAGGGAGCTGAGGAGGGTGCGGAAACGCCCTGGAAACCAAAGTCCCACCCAAGGCCCTGTGCCCCTCAGCAATTATGAAGGGAAAGGTGAGGGGTAAGGGAAAAATGTGATGCTTTGGCTCCCAATCTGCCAACTTCTAGGTTGGCAGTAGGGAGGTCAATCCACGGAAAAGACGCCGCCACTTGAGATCTAGAAGATATATAAGTAAAAGGAACAGTCAGAGTAAGCTATGGGTATGGCAGAGATCGCTCAGTTCTCACTCGGATAGACCAGCCCATCACCATATGACTAGAACCCAATCCTCTCAGCATCAGCTAGGAAAGGCCCTAGAAAGCCACCTTTGGCGGGGGGATAGCTCCCCTATTTCAACTCCTTTCGGGGTTGGGCACCCGCCCTAGGTCATATTGGATAATAAATTTGGGCCTAAATAAGTAGCTTGAAAGGTAGCTTGGGTTTCTGGATCCCCGAAGTTAGAAAGAGCGGTGATAGTTAGAAATAGAGTACCCTCCAGGGGGTAAGGGGACCTTCATCTAATGGTGGAGGAAAAAAAAAGAATAGGCCTCACGCATCATACTGCGTATCATACAGTACAAGGCGACTAATAGGGGGGGGATGGCGATAGACTTGTGGACCAACAGCCATTACTATGCAATAAAGTCTTTATCTTAGCACTGTCTTGGTATGGCACTGCCGAGGTTGGTGGGGTGTGGATAGGTTCCACAGGGGACTGAGTCTTATCTGGGCGCTGTTTGGCACCACACCTGTGTCGGCAACAGAGTTTGCATGTTGGAGCAGTGTTGGGGCAGGACTTTATTGTTCTATAGTCAAATTGCCTAATATACAGTAGAGTCTTGTTATGATGCTGTCTTTTTGTAACACTGTTAAGGCTGGTGTGGTTGCAGATACTGCAGGTGCATGTGCTGCAGAGGGACTCTGTTGAGTCTTGCTGAGGCACGGTTGGCACTATACCAACATCAGCCACAGTGATGACTTGGTGGGGCAGTGCTGTGGCGGGACTTTATTGTACTACAGTACACTCCAACTACTGAAAGGCAACCCCATCTGAGCCGTTACAATGCATGTAATTGAAAAATGACTTTAAACCATTGTATGCATGTATGTGGAAATAATCTCCCAAATTAGGCACAGTAACAAGGTCGTCTTACTTGCTACCCGAGGTGATGATCTTCTACCTGTAGCTGGTGCTATGGCCAAGCTTGATATTTTTAGCATCATTCTTAACACCAAAAATCCTCCAAATTAAATTAATGAAAGCAAGTGATCCTCCCAGGATATCTCATACAGAACTTACACGCTCTAACCATTACACCAAGACAGTTATAAGTATACCACATGACCATGATTAATATCCATTTATCAAATACTGGATATCAATCTAATCATGTAATGTACTCAACTCTACTATGAATAGCCTAATGCTTATGCAAGAGAAAAGAACATTTTATGGGGTACAGATCACATCGGACCGACCTCGCTACAAATATTCCTGAACCTATTGATAATATTTTTAACATCGTTCTTAACACCAATATTCTCCTAAATGAAATTAAAGTAAAAAAATTATCCTCCCAGGATATCTCATACAAAACTTACAATACGCTTTAACCATTACACCAGGCGGGTGCCCAACCCTGAAAGGGGTTGAAATAGGGGAGCTATCCCCCCGCCAAAGGCGGCTTTCTAGGGCCTTTCCTAGCTGATGCTGAGAGGATTGGGTTCTAGTCATGTGGTGATGGGCTGGTCTATCAGAGTGAGAGCTGAGCAATCTCTGCCATACCCATAGCTTACTCTGACTGTTCCTTAAGGGGAGGTTTTTAGTGTGTTTCCTAGATTTCCATCAAGCTTGAAATTTCAAGATAAATTTGTAAATTTTTCGGTAGAAAATATCCCGGCCAAAGGCCGGTTCCTCTTAAATTACAGGCTCGCTATCGCTCGCCAGGAAAAAATTGACACCTAAATGGGATGAAAGGTCTTAAAAGTGACATAAATGGGGTGAAAGTTCTTAAAATCGCCAAACTAATGGGGCAAAAGTCTTAAAATCTCAAAAGCAATGGAGCTAAACATGAGGGAGAAAGGGGTAAAGAAAAAAATCCCTCAAGTGGAAATCTCCCCTTAACTTATATATTTTCTAGATCTCAAGTGACTGCGTCTCTTCCGTGGATTGACCTCCCAATCTACCAAGATTGGAAGCCAAAGCGTCACATTTTTCCCTTGCCCCTCAACTTTTTCTTCATAATTGCTGAGGGGCACAGGGCCCTGGGTGGGGCTTTGGTTTCCCGGGCGTTTCCGCAACCTCCTCAGCTCCCCGCCATGGAGTTGCTTCGGTCACCCAGGCTTTATTGTGGTCGGCGGGGAGGGTTCTGTGGGGGCACTCGGTTATGGCCGTTCGGCCAGGCAGCTTGGGGAACAACAACCATTACACCATCAAGGCAGAACATGACCATGATATTTATGAGAGAATACTACAGAGCAGAAGAGGAAAAAGAGAGAAAGAGGAAAAGAGAGAGAGAGAGAGAGAGAGAGAGAGAGAGAGAGAGAGAGAGAGAGAGAGAGAGAGAGAGAGAGAGAGAGAGAGAGAGAGAGAGAGAGAGAGAGAGAGAGAGAGAGAGAGAGAGAGAGAGAGAGAGAGAGAGAGAGAGAGAGAGAGAGAGAGAGAGAGAGAGAGAGAGAGAGAGAGAGAGAGA
>CM064577.1:10925103-10942603 GCA_032716605.1 Paralithodes platypus | reverse complement strand
CTATTATTCCCTATATTTATAGAGTATTTTCATGCAAGGACGGGTGGGGGAGAGAGGGGAGGATGGAGGAGTGTATCTCCGACCGTCTAAGCCAGTCTGAGAGCTCCCTTTGAGTCTCCGTACCATGCTAGACACAAGAGAGGGAGGGTGTTTCTCTCTCGCCGGTCATGGTTAGATTACGACCGTGGGGCTAATATAGAAGATTTTCACCAGCCAATTGCTGTTACAGCTTGTTTTATTGCTTTCCAATGTTCATATGTTCATATTAAAAGTAAAATAGGCGCATATGAATAAGTATTAATTATATATATGGTAAATTGACAATTTTTGTAAGGAGTGTATCAAATACCTTCGCATGGCGGGCACTTTCAAATACCATACCTGCGCAGCTTATGAGCTTATTCACGCCAGCTGCCATTCTGAAAAAGCTCATCTCCACAGCTCTCAGTTTGGAGAGGTCGTCATCACTTATTGTCCATGTCTCACTTCCATACAAGACTGTTGGGAGCATCACACTGTTCCTCAGTGACTTTTTCACTTCTTGACTAACCGTTCTTCCTTTCAGAATACAGTCAAGTTCTCCAACTACCTTTCTCCCTTGCATTTTTCTCTTTTATTTCGCTCTTCATTTTTCCATATTTGCACAGTCCAGCTCCCAAATATTTGAATCTTTCAACCTCTTCCAATACTTCATTTCTCATTATAATTTCACAGCTTGTCTCATGTTCTTTCTCAACTCTATATTTTGCCTTAAAATCTATGGCGTTATGCATTCTTCTTTCAAACACCATTACCTTACATTTCCCTACATTGACCTTTAACTTCCTCTTTTTGCATACCCTGTCAAAGTCTGTGAAGAAGTTCTTCCACATTTTCCGCCAATAGGACTGCATCTTCTGCATATAGGCAAGTTAAAATCTTCCAACACACTACAAACCATTACAGACATGTTCAATCACTCCTGGCTCCACAACACCATCCAAAACATTTGGAAGCATGCCTCAATCATCCCCATCCTCAAACCATGTAAACCTAACAGCCAGTCATCCTCCTATAGACCCATCTCCATTCTACCCACCATCTTAAAAGTACTAGAAAGACTCATCCTCCATATAATCAACCCAGACATCCCCCTCTTAACTTCCCAACACTAGCTTTCGGCCTAAACATTCCACCACAACACAACACATTATTGCAACACATACTAGACGGCTTCAACCAAGCTTTCCCACCCTCCCGCACAGTAATGGCAGCCATAGACATCAGCAAAGCCTCCGACACTGTACCCTAACATACACTCACAAAAAAATACTAAACACCACACTACACAACAATGACAAGAAATGGCTCACAAACTTCATCTCTGGCAGACATGGACACATCAGTTATAACAACCACACATCCAAAACATGTAGGCCTACACTACCCAACAGCGTTCCTCAAGGAGCAGTCCTATCACCAACACTTCTCAACCTTTTCCTCCACCATCTCCCACAACCGAAACCAGAAATAAAACACACATCCTCTCATATGCAGACGACCTCACCATCACCTCACAACACCCCAAAATCGAACTAGCAACAAGTCACCTGCAACAACACCTCCGACAACTGGAAAAATGGCTCCTAGAAAACTGCATAACAGTCTCACCCCAAAAATCCTCCAACACTTTGCTTATCCCAGACAGACATGAATCACGCTTTCACCCACATGTAACACTACTCAACGAACCACTTCCCCTCAATCGAACCCCTAAAATACTTGGCATAACTTATGACATGGTGATGGGCTGGTCTATCAAGTGAGAGCCGAGCGATCTCTGGCATACCCATAGCTTACGGACTGTTCCTTTTACTTATATATTTTATAGATCTCAAGTGACGGCGTCTCTTCCGTGGATTGACTTCCTTACTCCAAAGAGTCACATTTTTCCTTTGCCCCTCAACTTTCCCTTCATAATGTGATATCTCTTTGTAAACAACATGTAACTATTTGTAACAATAAACCTTATTGAATTGAATTGAAATTTAATTGAATATAATTGCTGGGGGGCACAGGGCTTCGGGTGGGGCTACGGTTTCCCGGGTGTTCCGCACCCTCCTCAGCTCCCCGCCTTGGTGTGGCTTCGGTCACCTGGGCTTTATTTGTGGTAAGCAGGGAGGGTTTTGTGGGGCCGCTCGGTCATGGCCTTGGCCTTGCTCGGGACCTTGGGGCTGTTCAGCCAGACAACCTGGGGAACAGCAACAACATTTATGACACACACATGACATTTACCACATACATAGAAAACACAAACACCAGAGCCCTACAAAAACTAAACACCCTCAGAACCCTCACAGGCAAGGACTTTAGCTAAAAAAAGAAACACTGTCCATACTTTACAAACAGTATATATGCATAACCATGCACTATGCTTCCCAAGTCTGGTCACCCTGCACCTCAACCACAAACATGAAGAAACTACAAACCACTCAGAATAAAATCCTCAAAATCATAATAGTATGCACACAAATCACATTCATGCAGAAACAAATCCTCCCCCTGAAGACCTATTTAGACATGATAGGAACAGTCTTACTCTTCAACCCACGACCCACTTCACCCATGCCACTCCCTAACACACCACCCACCCCCACCTCGAGACCTGAAACAAACACCTGCCTATTATTTCAACCAAATATACATTAACATCCCACCCACACCTCTAAACACCAACATACACACGCACCTTACCCAACAAGCCATCAACAACTGACCACATAACCCAATCCAAAACTCTTCACCTCCAAAGATTAATCCATCAGATAACATGCTTCCCAGAGAAACCCGAGTCACACTTGCACGCCTCAGGTACGGCCACCACCCATCATTACAAGATTACAAACACAGAGTAGATCCAGCTCAAGACCATTCTTGTCTTCACTGTCAACACAGAACACTTAATACTCCACTGCCAGCACTTGCCCAGCACAGGCATAATTTCAACATCACTTTACTCAGAGACTCTGGACCCAACCAGCGGAAGTGGCGGACTACCTGGTTACCGTGAGGGAATCTAGTACAACAACAAAATCTTCCACGCTCTTTCCTCTGATTCCAGCCTCACTCCTATACCCATTGATCCCACCCTACATTCTTTAATTAATCACTCCATCCATGAATATATTAAACAGCCAAGGTGACATATCACATCCCTGTCATTTCAGCATTTCACTTGGGATGTTATCTACTCCAGCAGCTTTGCCCATTTTAAGTCTATTGATTGCTTCTTTTACTTCTCTGTCTTTCATCTACCCTGTTAATTCTACCTCTCCATTCCCATGGATGAGATCTTTGCCTTCCCCCTACTCTTTCCAGACATCTACCACACTTTCACCCTCCACCACCTCCCCATTAGTGTCCCTCATTCTACCACCCGAGATACTCTCGGTCTTATTCCCTTTGGCTTCTTTCACAGCTCCGTAGCATGCTTTCTTGTCACTCAGAAAACGTTCACTAATCTTCTTCCCATATTCCTCATACGACTTCCTATTAGCGTCATATATCGTTCCATATCTCTTTCCTTAAAGATATAAACAGGGTTAAAAATTACGAAGAACAGGGTTCAAGTGTATGCATGTCTTTTATAGACTATGCCCTATTCTAAGGACAAAGGCTTAGTGGAATTTCTTAGTGCCTATGAAGAAATGCCAACAACCAGAAGATTTTTTTTTAGTCCCCCCATCTATTTCATACTTTTTTGTGAAGGTCGTCCAAGTGCTGCTCACTCAATCATCTTCTTGTTTTGATCTTATCTACAATAAAAAAAATGGAGCAATTCTACACATCTATATCATTTTACTGCCAGACACCTTGATCCCTGTGAGGGTAGACATGAAAGAATCACCTTCATGCTCCTCTGTCATCCATCAATTGGCATCCTCTCTCTCTCGGCCCTTTCACTTTACACTCCTACACTTTTATTCACTCTCTCATATACAACCCCACAGTATACTTAAGGAAGAAAAGAGAATAACTGGAATGGACTATGGTCTATATAAATATGGAGTAATATTGAGTGTAAAGAGAAAGTTAGGATTATCCCACCTGTTTCGCATTTATCCGTGATGGGCGTCCAATCGTTGCTCACACACTCGGACAGCCTGCCGTCACGCCCAGAGAGCCAGGCTTTACCAGCATTACATTTGTAGTAGCGGGCGATGACTTTATTCGTGGCCAAAACTTCCTCTGCCGTACTGTCTGCTGGGTCGGTAGCAGTTGGACAAGGGCCAGTGCTAATGATGTTTGAAGTGTCTGATCCTGTAATATGCAAAAAAAAATATATTAAAGAATAAATCACTATAGATGAAACAAGAAGGTACAAAGAAACATTATATAAGAGACGAGATGGTAATATAGCAGATGATAAGAGAAAAGTTACGGATATAATTAGGAACAGAAGATACAAAAGACATGTAGAAGAGAGGAATGGGCAAGCAATTTGATTACTACACTCTGGTGATCAGAACCGAACAGACAGGTGCCGATGATGGTTAAAAGTTCTAGTGGAGTTGTGTCCCCATGGGAGAATGCAACGATGTAACTGGGAGGTTTGACGACCTCCCTAAATACCAAATAAGGAAAACCTCTTATTTGGTAGTAGTCCCAGGGAATCAACCGTCCAGTTGTTGTTGTTGTTGTTGTTGTTCCCTAAGCTGCCTGGCCGAACAGCCCCGAGTCCCTGATGAAGGCCATGGCCACGATCGGGCTTTCCCACAGAGCTCTCATTGAGTGTAGATTGTGTTGTTGGCGTAAGTGGTTGTGTGAAATGCAGTCTTCTATGATGTGTTTAATGGTATGGGGTGCTGTGTTACATCCCGGGCAGGCGTCGACAACGGAGTCATCCAGTCTCTTCTGATAGCTCAGGAGAGCTGGATGGTGTCCGCATCTCAGCCTGGCCAGGTGGACTCTGTCCTCGCGAGGAAGGGAGGATTCGGGAGGATTCGGAAGGATGGATTTCGGGAGGTCGTGCATGCAGCTGCGTGTTGTCTGAGTGAGTGGATGGATCGGTGAGAGATATGAGTATGGATGTGCTTCTGGAAGTTGGTTCGGGGTGGGCAGGGAGGGAGAGAGGACAATAATTGTGTGTGATACCGTGTGCTGGGTGTAGTTTTGATATTTCTTGGTGTCTGTGGGTGTGTTGCCATGTAGTTTAGTGGGTGGTCTTGGTTCGTGGAGGCTGCTGCCAGGAATTGAGTGCCTCTCATGTCCAGATGGTCTTTGACTTTGAGGATTTTGGTTTCTTGATGTAGGTGATCTGTGGGTGCAGTAGCTGTGCAGCCTGTAATGATCTTCAGGGCTTTGTTTTGAATAGTCTGTAAGGTCTTATGATGTGTTTCAGCTAGGTTAGAAGCCCAGGCTGGGCTTGCGTATTCCATCACTGATCTTATGTATTGTTTATATATGTACTGTGGTGGTAGTTTCTTTGTTGTGTCCAAATTTTGTGTGAGCAAGTGACCTGAGAGCGTTAAGTCTGGGTGTCAGTTTCTTTTTAATGTTTGTGGTGTGCTGTTTGAATGTCATATGAGCATCATATGTTACTCCTAGGATTTTGGGTGTGTGTGTATGTGTTAGGGGTGTGTTGTTTATGGTGAGTTGAGGGATGTATTCGTGTTCTCCTGTCCAACTTGTGAGCAGGGTTGCGGTGGATTTGGCTGGGGCTAGATTAAGTCTGTTTGTAGTGCACCAGCCATGTAGTGTGTTGAGATAGGGTTGAAGGAGATCTGTTGCTCTTTTTGGGTCATGGTGTGTACATGTGAGTGGTATGTCATCTGCATAGGAGGCTAAGTTTATTTGGGGCGTATTGGGTGTAGTTATATCGTGCATGTACAGATTGAAGAGTGCGGGCGATAGGACGGATCCTTGTGGGACTCCGTTTGGAAAGTTTCTGATTTTAGATGACTGACCGGCAAAAGATACGTGTGCACATCTGCCTGCTAGGAAGTTGGCCAGCTACCTTTTTGTGTTGTTGTGCATGTTTGTGTTGTAGATTTTGTTTGTTAGGTTGTGGCGGGGGATGGCATCGAAGGCTTTACTAATGTCGAGTGTGGCTAGTGATCTGTGTGATGGTCTAGCTGAGTTGATGCCGTCGAAAGCTCTTTGTGTAAGGTCTGTGAGAAGAGTGTTTGTGGAGTGCAGTGGCCTAAAGCCATGTGTGTTGGAGCTAGGGGTAGGTCAGGTGTAATTAGTTGTAATACTAGGCGTTCCATGACTTTGGAGGGGGAGCAAAGGAGTGTGATGGGGCGGTGCGAGGAGGGTAGCGTGGGGTCTTTGTTGGGTTTGGGGAATGTGATGATGATACCATGTTTCCAAATGTCTGGTATTGTGTTGTGTGAATAGCTGTAGTTTGATATGTTAGTGAGTGCTTGTATGCCTTGTGGTCCCAGGTGTCTGAGGTGTATGTTGCTTATGTTGTCTAGGCCACAGGCGGGTGAGTGCTTGAGATTGTTGATGATATGCTTTGTCTGGTGAAGGGTGTATAGTCAGGGTCTGTGGGGAATTGTCTCTTACGTCGGATGACACATCGGTCGTCTTTGTGAGGTTTTAGGTGGCTGACATGTGAGAAGTGATTGATGAGAGTGATTGCTTGTTGTTTACATGAAGGAGTAGAGTCTGTTGTTGTGATTGCAGCATGTGATTGTGTTGTGTTGCTGTTGGAAAGTGTGATGCTGTTTAGTGTTTTGTAGAGTTTTTTGGGGTTTGTTTTGTGATCAAGTGTTTGTAGGAAGTTATTCCAATTTAGTTTTTGTTGTTCTTGTATTTTGTTGTTAGTTTGGGTGTGGAGTGCTTGAATTTGTTGTGCGATGTCTTGTGTGTGGGGTGCTGGGGAGTGTTTCAGTATGTCGCGTTGTCTGATGAGGTTTTGAATTTTTGGTGTGAAGTTGGGGTTGTGTCTTTTTCTGTTACCTCTTGGAATGTGTTTCTTGTCAGCGTTTTGGATAGTTTTATTGAGTATGTGTACAGCATTGTTGATGTTAGTGATGGGTGTACTGTTTAGAGATGTGAAGTGTTGTTCGGTCTCATTTGTGAATGCTTCCCAGTTAGCTCTTTTATAATTGGTGTTTGTGTGTTTGTGGCTAGCTGGGGTGAGTCTGGTTTTGGTGGTGATAATGATCGGGAGGTGGTCAGAGCCTAAGGTTCTGACCACCCTCCAGGATGTTGTGGGGACGAGTTCTGGGGAGCAAAAGGTGATGTCTGGAGATGATGGGTTATAGAGGGCTTGGTGAGGAATATGGGTATGTTGATGGATGTCGTTAAGGATGATGAGGTTATCGGTTTGGTTTTGTAGTACCAGCCCTCTGTCTGTGTCGGGGTTGTCGACAAACCAGGCCGACGTCTTGGCGTCTTGTTGTTCCCCATGCTGCCTGGCCGAACAACCCTAAGGCCCCGAGCAAGGCCAAGGCCATAACCGAGCGCCCCCACAGAACCTTACCCGCCGACCACAATAAAGCCTGGGTGACCGAAGCCACTCCATGGCGGGGAGCTGAGGAGGGTGCGGAAACGCCCGGGAAACCAAAGCCCCACCCAGGGCCCTGTGCCCCTCAGCAATTATGAAGAGAAAGTTGAGGGGCAAGGGAAAAATGTGACGCTTTGGCTTCCAATCTTGGTAGATTGGGAGGTCAATCCACGGAAGAGACGCCGTCACTGGAGATCTAGAAAATATATAAGTAAAAGGAACAGTCAGAGTAAGCTATGGGTATGGCAGAGATTGCTCAGTTCTCCCTCTGATAGACCAGCCCATCACCACATGACTAGAACCCAATCCTCTCAGCATCAGCTAGGAAAGGCCCTAGAAAACCGTCCAGTTGTTGTTGTTCCCTAAGCTGCCTGGCCGAACAGCCCTGAGTTCCTAAGGAAGGCCACGGCCATGGTCGGGCTTTCCCAATGAGCTCTCAAGGAGTGTAGATTGTTTTGTTGGCATAAGTGGTTGTGTGAAATGCAGTCTTCTATGATGTGTTTAATGGTATTGGGTGCTGTGTTACAACCTGGGCAGGTGTCGACGATGGAGTCATCCAGTCTCTTCTGATAGCTCAGAAGAGCTGGATGGTGTCCGCATCTCAGCCTGGCCAGGTGGACTCTGTCCTCGCGAGGAAGGGAGCCTTCAGAAAGATGGATTTCGGGAGGTCGTGCCTGCAGCTGCGTGTTGTCTATGAGTGAGTGGATGGAACGGCGAGAGATATGAGTATGGATGTGCTTCTGGAAGCTGGTTTGGGGTGGGCAGGGAGGGAGAGAAGATAGTATTTGTCTGTGATACCGTGTGCTGGGGGTTTTGATATTTCTTTGTGTCTGTGGGTGTGTTGCCATGTAGTGTAGTGGGTGGTGTTGGTTCGTGGAGGCTGCTGCCAGGAATTGAGTGCCTCTCATGTCCAGATGGTCTTTGACTTTGAGGACTTTGGTTTCTTGATGTAGGTGATCTGTAGGTGTAGTAGCTGTGCAGCCTGTGATGATTTTTAGGGCTTGATTTTGAATAGTCTGTTAGGTCTTATGATGTGTTTCAGCTAGGTTAGAAGCCCAGGCCGGGCTTGCGTATTCCATCACTGATCTTATGTATTGTTTGTAAACTGCGGTGGTGGTGTCTTTGTTGTGTCCAAATTTTGTGTGGGGAAGTGACATGACGGCGTTAAGTCTGGGTGTCAGTTCCTTTTTTATGTTTGTGGTGTGCTGTTTGAATGTCATTTGAGTATCATATGTTACTCCTAGGATTTTGTGTGAGTGTGTGTGTGTTAGGGATGTGTTGTTTATGGTGAGTTGCGGGGTGTATTTGTGATCTGTCCAGCTTGTGAGGAGGATTGCAGTGGATTTGGCTGGGGCTAAATTGAGTCAGTTTGTAGTGCACCAGTCATGTAATGTGTTGAGATAGGGTTGAAGGAGACTTGTTGCTGTGTCTGGGTCTTGGTGTGTGCATGCCAGTGTTATGTCGTCTGCGTAGGAGGCTATGTTTATTTGGGGTGTATTGGGTGTATTTATATCATGCATGTATAGATTGAAGAGTGCGGGCGACAGGACGGATCCTTGCGGGACTCCGTTTGGGAAATTTCTGATGCTAGATGACTGACTAGATGACGTCCAGTTATTACAAGTGTTAGAAGTCATCCGCTAGCATAGTGATAAATTATCGGTACAACTTGCATGGTCACCAATGTCTTCTAGAGCATGTACCTCAATTATCTACTAGGTACGATATGGAATGGAATCCCCAAGACCACTGATGAAGAAAAAAAATGTAGAGGGTAGAAAAATAAACAAAGGAATATCGAGCCCAACTTCTTTAACCCATTGGCTGCGGCTATGTTTGGGCTATTTAGGTCATATTCAGGCACTCCTGAATTATAAATCAAGCATCTGCATTAAATGAAGTGTATTCTGCCGAAAACTAGGCGAAAATAGCTTCAAAATGAGACCAGAACGGGCCCCGTACGTGGTCTGGTTCACCCGCAGTGGTGCCAGTGAAACGCGGGAAACCCGCTATTTGGTAGCACTCGCTCGCTTGGCTACACTGTTGTGAGACACAGAGAGAGACCCGCGCGAGACACAGTCAACCTCAGTGAGCCGCTCGCTGCTCTGAGGGTTGGAGGTGGGCCGCTCCCGCCCACTGACACACGGTTTTTACAGGCTTTTAAAGCCTGGAAATTGCTGTAACTTGCCAGGACGTTCCAGAACGTCACCCGCAACAAAAGGGTTAAGACCCTCTCAGTATTAGTGTCCCCTAATATACCTGTGTCGTACCCTTATACCCTATCAAGTTAACAGGTAAACCTAGATTGGGTGGGCAGGGGCCGGGACTAGGGTGGGATACTACGACAGTTGACCTTTTAAATAAAGTAATGCCACTTGAGAAAAACCTCGCACAACCCACCCGGGATTCGAACCCTGGACCTGTATGACAGTTGATTCTCCGGGACTACTACCAAATAAGAGGTTTTCCATATTCTTTATTTAGAGAGGTTGTCAAACCTCCCAATTTAGTAGTAGTCCCTCCGAATCAACAGTTCAACTTGAGTACCAAATTGGAGGTGGACATCCAATCGAAACTAGAGACAAGCCAAGTAATAAAAAAACGTCAAGACACAAATGAGGAAGTTTATTATAAAAGTTTAACTATGGTGCATAAATAAAAATACAATTGACCACTTGCGAGTTTTGGTCTATAAGGAAGTTGGAACTATAAACATCAATATTTAGGAGAAATACATTACATAAATTGTAAGAGTTGGTGATAGATAGAAATTGTGCTGAATTTGATTATATGCAACTTCCTTATAGCCTGAAACTCGCAAGTGGTCAATTGAAGGAGAGTCTGGGGACAATTTGTTTAACTTTAGGATGAAGAGGGGTTTTGGGGATTAAGGGAGCCCACCTCGCATTTTTCCCCTTTCTCTCCCTCCCTCTTTGGCTTGTATCCATTCAGCCCCATTCAGCCTACTGTTTTAAGACGTTTACCCCCATCCAGGTGTCAATATTTTCCTGGCGAGCGGTCGCGAGCCAGCATATATACATTTTTTTTTTGACAGCAAGCTAAATTTGTACATTTTTCGATAGCAAAATTTCTCCGGCAAAGCCGGATTTCTCCATATATTACTGGCTCGCTATCGCTCGCCAGGAAGAAATCGACACCTGGATGGGGATAAACTTACAGTAATAAAACAGTAGGCTGAACGGGGTCGAATGGATACAAGCCAGAGAAAGAGAAAAAAAGCAGGTGACCCCCCTTAACTGTACCGCAGGTCTGGTTCCCATTTGTTGTCGGTGCGGCAGAAAGCGAGTACTGCCCTCTTATTACCCGGCAGGACGTCGGTGTCGGCGGCAGAGCAGTGGGCCACCATTAAGGAGAGATGGGTTGTTTTTCTGGTCCCCTTTCTACCTTGTGTTAAGCCACATTTGTTTGGAGATGATAATTAAGATGTTCGGCCCATTAGTTTGGCGATTTTAACACCTTTCGCCACATTTCATTGTCCATTTTAAGACCTTTCGTGCCATTTATGGTGTCTATTACTTCCTGGCGAGCGATAATGAGCCTGAAATTTTAAGAGGAACTGGCCTTTGGCCGGGACATTTTTCTACCGAAAAATGTACAAATTTATCTTGAAGGGAGGTCTAGTTTTTTGTTCTAAGCTTGATGGAGGTCTAGCGAGAAAACTAAGAAATAAAGAAATACATGAATTAATAAACCAAAAACACAAAATGCTTAGGACTATACCGCAGGTCTGGGTAGAGATGTCTGGATCCCATTTGTTGTCCGTGCGGCAGAAAGCGAGTACTGCCCTCTTATTACCCGTCAGGACCTCTGTGGCGGCCGAGCAGTGGGCCACCATTTCCTTAGTGCCCTTCTCCAAGTACGTCACTCCGTTGATGGTAGGGGCGGCTGGGCAGGTTCCGTACACTGGGCCACCTGCAATGGAGTGAACATTGAATTAACTCTTTCGGTATTTTCAAGATGTCTTTTTACACGTTCTGGTTATCATTAGACAATGTTATGTAATTTAGCAAAGATCTCTAGAAATAAAAAGGGGTATAAACTAGCAATTATCTCTGTGGCTCTCAGAAGTTCCTAAACTAAGAAAACTAGTTTAGCAATAGCCATGATAAATTGTCAAACCTCGTCATAATCCTTAAAGGGTTAATATAGGCTACTGTATATTATTTGGGAGAAGTGGAATAAATATTCTGGAGAAATAAAATCGCACTTACTTACTAATACTAAGAAAGGGACATCATGGCACAGGCAGAAGGAGCATGTCTGAACAAATTAACCTGGAGGAAATTTTACCATGGCCATCCTTTAGCAGGGGTTTCCCAGGAGGAAAATATAATTCAGAGATGATGAATACAAGTTGAGTGTTCTACTTAGCGGTGGTACAGATACTGATTATTTGTATAGAGTTACAAACTGAAATCAATAAATAATCCTCCCATGGATTAATTAACTAATATTCCGTTTATTTTCAACTGACTGTAGGCTAAATGGCAAAGTTCCCATCAAGATTTCTCAGTTATTTTTAAGATATTTATAGTGAAATATGGTGCTAATGATATAAACTTGGTCTTAATAGGATGCAGACATATAGTGGTTTCATATGTTCCCATTAAGTATCGAGACATTAGCTGCTAAGGGATTCAATTTACCGTCAGATGAAATGAAACTGAGTATAGGAGAATGAAGGCATAGGGTGTGAGGATTCTGTCCATCCATCTTGCTCTGCTAAAGAATCTAACCTGGGGTCTTCCGGTTCCGTACACTGTTCAACATGCAATAAACAGATATTTGAATTACTACAAGATTTAAGTTAACAGGTTCCGTACATCATTCCGCCTGTGGTATGACGTCAACTTCCTTTTATTACGCATTGATTAACCCAGTCAGTCTTAGAGGACGCGCTTTCGTTTAATTTTGGCTAACATAAGACTATTTTATGCCAATTTGGAAAGCCCTCTAGGAATCAAACGGGTAAAATAAGATATTTAACTGACATTCATCCTTCCTAAACCAAATAAAATAGTCTATTAACCAAAACGTCTAATTGTTGCCAGAATATAATTAAAAGTACATCAACGGTACAGAAGGGGTTAATATATACTTTTCAAACCCCTTGACTAGGACAGTCTAGCCCACTTGCACAGGTTGTAATTTCAGTGTGCTGTTAAGGGGGGATGGGCCGGTTTTCCTGGTCCACCTTTTCCTTCGTGCTTAACCCCATTTGTTTTTAGATTTTAAGACGTTAGGCCCATTAGTTTAGCGATTTCATGACGCTACGCCCCATTTCTTGTCAAGACCTTTCGTTCCATTTAGGTGTCTATTTTTTTCATGGCAAGCAATAGCGAGCCTGTAATTTTATGAGTAATCAGCCTTCTAGTGTGAGAAGGGCTTGCTCTGGTACTGTTTTGGTGGTGATAGAAGGCATCTCAGCTTGGAAGATAGCGCAGAGGCTGTTCCGTGCGAGAAGGGCACTCTGAGCCTCTGTTGTGATGGTACTTGTGTCCTGGCTGGGATGCTCTGGGGTGGTGGTAATCAGTTATTTTCAATGTTGGCATAATACTTCCTAATCTGAATAAAACTGTCTAATACTAGCCATAAAATAGAAAAGAAATGGGTCCCCGTATCGTGAAAGGGTAACCTATACCTTATTTCCCAAGCTGAACAGAATGTCTTCTACATTTATACACAACTTCATGAATAAGATGGAGTTGTAGAGAATGGGTAAGTCCCCCCAACGCCCCCCCACCTCCCCCTCTCTCCCCCAGTGTATAATTAATGTGCCAATATATCATGTATTTTGCAAGCATGAAGTTTGGTGTTCTCTCTCTCTCTGTCACACAATTAAGTTCTAGAACAACCTTGGTATATAATAAATAGCCCACTATATCATGTCTTTGGCAAACATAAATCTCCACTGTGTTTGAAAAATGGTATGGATTCCAGATTATTTTACTCTCTCTCTCTCTCTCTCTCTCTCTCAAGAGCAGTTCAAGAAGAGAGTAGATACTATTTTGCACACTGCAATGAGTGTATCACAATCTCTTTCCATTTCGAGTAACTCTCCGGAATGGACCGCAAGATCTTTGAGATATAAACTATGCCTTGTTACACCTTTAAACTCTCCCTCCCTCCCTCTCTCTAATTACTATGTACACTTTGAACACCCAGTCGCCATATTAACCTTTTCAGTATACAGTAATTTGACGTCGCTTTCATCATAGTATATATTGCAGGAGTTTGTGGCTTAGTAAGGGCCTTTACGAGTAAAAAAAACCCAGTTCAACCCATTTGGCTCTCACAGATCCCTCGTAAGCTGAAGAAAATCGTTTAATGACAGCCAGAAAAGAACGAAAAGATAGGCCTATATATTGGACTCTAATAAAAGGGTTTAGTTGTGAAGTGACACGACCTCTAAGAATGACAGACCAGTATATAATTTCCTTGGCAAAAAATAATAAGTTCCTGTAGATAAAGGGTATAGCTTTATTAATTCAGCTTAGTATTATTTTATTTTGTGCATCACCCTCTCTCCCCCCTGTTTAATATACTCACTCTCACTCTCTTTCTCTCTCTCGTTCCTCTAGAGACGGCTCAACAAACCATAAACAGCACCCCAAAACTCCCATTGGCAACGATCGAACAGAAAAAATTGGTCTCGGACATTCCTCAATTTCGCGAGCCGATCCGTAGCAATGTGTGTGTATGTGCATCTGGTATGTATGTGTGTAAGCAATGTGAGTTCCGTGTGTGTGTGTGTGTGTGTGTGTGTGTGTGTGTGTGTGTGTGTTTACACACTATGTCGTGGGTTGCGTTATTTTACATATATTTATTTTAGGACGAGCAGGATAATCTGAATTTAAGAATCACTGGAATTAGTCCAGAAGTCATTATTAGTCATATTTTCAGAAGGCTCTAACAAGCCGTTCCTTACAAAAAAGATAAAGATGGACTCCCTACTCTACTTAGTACTTACTTTGAATAATTCGAATGTGGGGAATTTTAATCGCGTGCTCACACAACATTTTGAATTACACACACACACACACACTCTGTCTGGGGAGTGCTGGAGCGACCTTGGTGACCCTGGTCTCTGGGTCTTCTCCTGAGTGACCTAGATGTGTGTGAATTTATGTATTTATAGGGGTTTGTTCGTTGTTTTATGTTGTTTTTGTTTTTCCCCTGTTCTTGCTCTGTCTTGAGTCGGCCACCCCCAAGAAAAAAGGAAAAAAATAAATAAAATAGAATAAAATAGAAAATGTAAAAAATATATAAAAAATGGGGATTGGGCCTGAGCAGAGAGAGAGAGAGAGAGAGAGAGAGAGAGAGAGAGAGAGAGAGAGAGAGAGAGAGAGAGAGAGAGAGAGAGAGAGAGAGAGAGAGAGAGAGAGAGAGAGAGAGAGAGAGAGAGAGAGAGAGAGAGAGAGAGAGAGAGAGAGAGAGAGAGAGAGAGAGATATATATATATTAATATAATTATCGTAATTGTGCGTGATCAGATAGAAAACAGTAGATTCTTTTGAATAGTCAAGCACCAACAACAATAATTCATCTGACCACATAATGTTGGTTAGACACGAGATCCAAACTATATTCTGACTACCTATGTAGATTAATGTGGTGTTTTAAGCTTCTCTTTACACTCGCACCCACCCACAATTCCTAGTAACCAGTCAACAAGATTGGTATGGGGATATATAGTGTGGTCCTCGGATCTTCATTGTACACTCTGATACCATATATTCTCTAGCCCACTCATAAGAATTCGTAATCTGGACCCCTTATGGTTTTCTTTATGCAATTATAACTATCTGTATTGAATTTCGGTTAGAACTTTCTTTTCAATAACAAGTATATATTCTTTTGTAGTTGATGTATAGAATTATATTAATAAATTCGTTTGCAGAGATATACTTCCATAGTTAGAAACAGGTACATTCCACGAATATTTATGAGTGGGCTAGAGACTATGGCATAGGGAGAAGAGGATCCAGAAAAACCTAATACCTCCCTTTAAAAGATATATAGTAGGAATCCACCATTGATAAACGAGAGTGCAGCTGCAATGGGATTAACGCTTTCAGTATTCGAGAACGCATTTAAATGACTTATTTTAACTATCATTAAGGGGAGATTTCCACTTGAAGGATTTTTTTCTTGATCCCTTTCTCCCTCATGTCTAGCCCCATCGCTTTTGAGATTTTAAGAAGTTTGCCCCATTAGTTTGGCGATTTTAAGAATTTCCGCCCCATTCTGTCAATTTTAAGAACTTTCGTGCCATTTAGGTGTCGATTTTATCCTGGCGAGCGATAGCGAGCCTGTAATTTAAGAGGAACCGGCTTTCAGCCGGGAAATTTACAAATTTATCTTGAAAGGGGCTCAAGGGGGTGTAATCTTTAGCTTGATGGATATCCAGAGACCAAACTAAAAACCTCCCCTTAAACGAGTATAGTAAGTTTAGAAAGGATCGTTGAAATTCAGAGGGTTAATTAGGATACTTTTTACCCCTTCCACACCTAGAGATCCTTCCTAAACTGCATAAAATCGTCTAATAATACCCAGACTATAATGAAGAAAGGAGTCTTCGTATCCTGAAGGGGTTAAGTGTTCTGCCAGGTTAAGGGGTAGTATATAGGTTTTCTGGACCCCCCTTCATCAGTTTGGCCCAATTAGTTATGAGATTCTAAGACTTTTCGCTCAATTTCGTTGTCAATGTTAAGAAATGTGCCATTTATGTCAAAAGATATTCCTGGTACATGGATTCATATTGGTTTTCACCAACTCGCCAATTAATTTACAAATAAATCTAACTAACGAAATCAATGAAAGTAATGAATACATGTGGTACTCCAAGGACTGAACCTAGGAGACTCACACCGAAATTCCGCACATTAAGCGCTAGGCTATCAAGACAGTTAAAGGTTTATGCACAAGCCTACGATAAATTATGCTGATTTAATTCCCACAAATCCTTCCTAAGCTGCATAAAATCGCCTAATGATAAGAATACACTTAACTCTTTCACGCTTTTATAACGCAGAGGTTGCCAGATTAGCAATAAGAAATCGAGTTATCTCACTCTTATAATTACCTCTCCAAAATTTGTTTTCTGCCCACAGCTAACTCAGACAACGGCAGAGGTTGAAGTAACTAAACTAAAGGTTTCTAAATACCCCTGATTGTAACAAAGGCTTTAAAGTATCCCTAATAGGCTCAAAATCGCGTCATAAGCGTGAAAGGGTTAAGTAACAGTAGAAGACTCTAAGACCGTATTTATTATTACGATTATAGCTGTATTGTACATATACTTTACGACATTGAGATCGCAAAGAATTATTCTCCATTCATTATCAGTAAGCCCAAAATCGTGACCCCCGAACCCCTAAAACTCAAAATGGACTACAGCAAATTGGGTGTTAATTTCCACACCTATTCACAGGCTTACTTCCCAAATAGTAGATATATTAGATCGATTATTATTATTATTATTATTTTATTATTTATTTTTTTGAGTTAGTGGTCAAACTGTTTGGGTTAAATATAATGAATAGACGGCGGTTATGGTATTCAATAGACAGCGGTGATGGTATTCAATAGACGGCGGTTATGGTATTCAATAGACGGCGGTTATGGTATTCAATAGACGGCGGTTATGGTATTCAATAGACGGCGGTTATGGTATTCAATAGACGGCGGTTATGGTATTCAATAGACGGCGGTTATGGTATTCAATAGACGGCGGTTATGGTATTCAATAGACGGCGGTTATGGTATTCAATAGACGGCGGTTATGGTATTCAATAGACGGCGGTTATGGTATTCAATAGACGGCGGTTATGGTATTCAATAGACGGCGGTTATGGTATTCAATAGACGGCGGTTATGGTATTCAATAGACGGCGGTTATGGAATTCAATAGACGGCGGTTATGGAATTCAATAGACGGCGGTTATGGAATTCAATAGACGGCGGTTATGGTATTCAATAGACG
>CM064577.1:10820103-10920103 GCA_032716605.1 Paralithodes platypus | reverse complement strand
ATGATACTGAACAACACTGGGGTTGTGGGTTTAGGAGTTCAGGGGGAAGTCTAGTTGCTTTCTTTGGGGCTAAACATGAGGGAGAAGGGTCGTGTTTAGCCCCATTAGTTTTGAGATTTTAAGACGTTCGCTCCATTAGTTTTGAGATTTTAAGAAGTTTGCTCCATTAGTTTTGAGATTTTAAGACTTTCACTCCATTAGTTTTGAAATTTTAAGACGTTCACTCCATTAGTTTTGAAATTTTAAGACCTTTTGTTCCATTTAGATGTAGAATTTACGAGGAAAAGAAAGTTGGACAGAAGATAGAGAAGGGCGAGAGAATTGAGAAAGGATGAGAGAACTTAGGTGGCGTGAGGGAAAATAGGATAGAGGATAGAAAAACAATAGAGAAAGAGAGGAATAAGGAAGGAAGGATAAACAGAGGGAAAGAATAGATAGGAGACATGGCAATTAACCCATACAGTACCAGGGACGTGCTTTTTGATCCGATTCTGGCAACTATTAGACGATTTTATGCGGCTTAGGAAGGACCTCTGGCAATAATAAGGCTTCAAACTATCTCATCCAACCCTTGTAACTACCATAGATCCTTCCTAAGCTGCATATTATCGTCTAAATATAGCTAGAATAGGATATAACACGTCGCTGGTACTCAAAAGGGTTAAGGGGGGTGACCTGCTTTTTGTTATTTCTGTCCTTTTCTCGCTTTCCCTGGCTTGTATCCATTCGGCCCCGTTCAGCCAACTATTTTAAGACGTTTATCCCCATCTAGGTGTCGATTTCTTCCTGGCGAGCGATAACGAGCCAGCATTATATGAAGAAATCCGGCTTCGCCGGAGAAATTTTTCTATCGAAAAATGTACAAATATAGCCTGCTGTCAAACAAAAAGTAAAAAAATATGCTGGCTCGCTACCGCTCTCTAGTAAAAAATTGACACCTGGATGGGGATAAGTCTTAAAACAGTAGGCTGAATGGGGCCAAATGGATACAAGCCAGAGAAAGATAGAAAATGACAGAACAAAAACAGGTCACCCCCCTTAATGAGAGAGCAGAGAGAGTGAGGTCCGCCCCCAAGAAAATGTGGAGAAAGGAGTGAATAAAGGGACTTAAGGGGAGATCTCCACTTGAGGGATTTTTTTCTTGACCCCTTTCTCCCTCATGTTAACTCCATTGCTTTTGATATTATAAAACGTTTGCCCCATTAGTTTAGCGATTTTAAGAACTTTCACCCCATATTAAGACCTTTCGTGCAATTCAGGTGTCGAATTTATCCTGGCGAGCTATAGCGAGCCTGTAATTTAAGAGGAATCGGCCTTGACATTTTTCTACCGAAAAATGTACTAATTTATCTTGAAAGGGACTCGAGGGGGTGTAATTTTAAGCTTGATGGAGGTCTAGGGAACAAACTAAATACCTCCTCTTAAGGGGGTAGTGCTTTGTTTTTGGTCCATCTATCTATCTATCTATTGCCTGACGCCGTGATCCTCGAAGGGGTGGCCACGAACGAACCGCCCCCCACGCACCTCTGTCCCCGGTCCATATATTTATGTATTTTTGAGTTTCCTCGCTAGACTTCCATCCAGCTTAGAAAAATACCCCCTAGACCCCCTTTCAAGATAAATTTATACATTTTTCGGTAGAAAAATGTCCCCAGTTCCTTTTCAAATTAGAGGCTCGCTATCGCTCGCCAGGAAAACAAACACCTAAAGGGCATGAAAGGTCTTAACCCTCTCCGACATATGACGCGAATTTGAGCCTATTAGGGATACTTTAAAACCTTTGTTACCATCAGGGGTATTTAGAAACCTTTAGTTTAGTTACTTCAACCTCTGCAGTTGTCTTTGAGTTAGCTGTGGGCAGAAAACTAATTTTGGAAAGGTAATTATAAGAGTGAGAGAACTCTATTTCTTATTGATAATCTGGCAAACTCTGCGTCATATGAGTCTGAAAGGGTTAATATTGACAACAAAATAAGACGAAAGGTCTCAACATCGCCAAACTGTGTGTGTGTGTGTGTGTGTGTGTGTGTGTGTGTGTGTGTGTGTGTGTGTGTGTGTGTGTGTGTGTGTGTGTGTGTGTGTGTGTGTGTGTGTGTGTGTGTGTGTGTATGTGTGTATGTGTGTGTGTGTGTGTGTGTATGTATGTGTGTGTGTGTGTGTGTGTATATGTGTGTGTGTGTGTGTGTGTGTGTACCGGTACCTTAAATATCCATTATATGTTACCGTTAATCTAAAGCTAAATGTAAACTATTATACTTCTTAAATGCATGTAATAATATAACATTCCCGAGGGCCCCAGAAGCAATTAAGGGGGTGACCTGCTTTTTAAAATGTTCTCCTTTTCTCTCTTTCTCTGGCTTGTACCCATTCGGCCCCATTCAGCCAACTATTTTAAGACGTTTATCCCCATCTAGGTGTCGATTTCTTCCTGGCGAGCGATAGCGAGCCAGCATTATATGAAGAAATCCGGCTTCGCCGGAGACATTTTTCTACCAACAAATTTAGCCTGCTGTCAAAAACATTTTAAAAATATGCCGGCTCGCTACCGCTCACCAGTAAAAAATTGACACCTGGATGGGGATAAGTCTTAAAACAGTAGGCTGAATGGGGCCGAATGGATACAAGACAGAACGAGAAAAGGAGAGAACAAAAAGCAAGTCACCCCCCTTAAAGGGGAGGAATAGGCTTTTTAATGGACCTTCTCCCTCAGGTTTAGCCTCATTAGTTTTGAGATTTTAAGACTTTCGTTTCATTAGTCTAGCAATTTTAAGAACTTTCATCCCATTGATGTCACTTTTAAGACCTTTCGTCCCATTTAGGTGTATTTTTTCCTGGCGAGCGATAGCGAGCCTGTAATTTAAGAGGGAAATTTTTCTACCGAAAAATGTACAAATTTATCTTGAAAGGGGGTCGTGGGAGTGTAATTTCAAGTTTGATGGAATTCTAGGAAACACACTAAAAACCTCTCCTTAAGCTTGATGGGAGGTCTAGCGAGGTAACTAATATTATATATTATATAGTATTATAACCCTGGCTGCTGGATCCAAAATACATATACTAGGCTACTTATATTCTCATCGATTCCTATTTTTTGCGAACAGAACAAGTACCCGGTATATATGTCTCAAGGTATATTTTTTACCAAATACGGTCCTTAAACACGCACATATTTCCCAATACATCGGGTGTGTGAGTAGGTAGTTTGTGTGTAGTTTTTTGTTTATATGTGTGTGTGTGTGTGTGTGTGTGTGTGTGTGTGTGTGTGTGTGTGTGTGTGTGTGTGTGTGTGTGTAATAATTATAATAGGTTGTATGTGTGTATGACATTTAGTACCTACTAGTAGGGGTACCCGGCGTTGCCCGGGTAATCACCACCACTACTACTACCATAATACCATCATCAATACTACCATAATCACCGGCCTCGACCTCCCTGTGCCTCATTAAACGGCGACCTCGATTTCGGCCGCTAAATGACCTCCGATTTTGGATCTGACCTCATCCGTACCCCTATTTTTGGGGGCTGCGAACAACTTTCGTTCCATACACCTTTTCGATCGGAGGCCTCCTTCTGCCCCAAACGGCCCTTTTTCCGATTTCGCGCCCATTTTCTCCGTCCCTTTCACCCTGGGGATTTTTTTTTTCTCACTAAAACCTTCCTCGGGACCCCTTTCCTATGCATCGCTCTAGCTTAAAAACTGCGGCCGCCTATAAAGAACAGACAGACAGACAGACAACCGTAAATATTATAGATAATTTGTTCTATACCACCCAAGTTTTCCAACCCCCAATTACCCAAATACCTTCTTCTCAATACTCACATATACAGTATATTCTGCTCTGAAAACCGACATAGCCAGTTCTTTTCATACGGAATATACTTTATATTTTTCTTTTCTTGTCAAGTATAGCAATTCTCCGCTCGAGTTGAAGAATGTCTAATGCCCATAAGTCCCAAAGAATTATTTAGACCATACAAAACATATTGGAGAGAGAGAGAGAAAGAGAGAAAGAGAGAGAGAGAGAGAGAGAGAGAGAGAGAGAGAGAGAGAGAGAGAGAGAGAGAGAGAGAGAGAGAGAGAGAGAGAGAGGGAGAGAGAGAGAGAGAGAGAGAGAAAGAGAGAAAGAGAGAGAAAGAGAGAGAGAGAGAGAGAGAGAGAGAGAGAGAGAGAGACCCTCTCTTTGGCTTTTATCCATTCGGCCCCATTCAGCCTGCTGTTTTAAGACGTTTACCCCCATCCAGGTGTCAATATTTTCCTGGCGAGCAGTAGCGAGCCAGCATATATATATTTTTGTTTTGACAGCAAGCTAAATTTTTACATTTTTCGATAGAAAATTTTCTCTGGCGAAGCCTGATTTCTCCATACAATGCTGGCTCGCTATCGCTCGCCAGGAAAAAAGTAGACACCTGGATGGGGATAAACGTCTTAAAACAGTTGGCTGAATGGGGCCGAATGGATACAAGCCAGAGAGAGAGAAAAGGAGAGAACACTAAAAAAAAAGCCGGTGACCCCCCTTAATTTCACAAGAATATACACCCAGACAGCCACAGTGCCCGGGCTCTATTTAGGCTCTTAAGGGGAGATGGGTCGTTTTTCTGGCCCTCCCTTCTCCCTCCTGTTTGGCCCCCATTAGTTTTCAGATGTTAAGACGTTTGCCCCATTAGTTTGTCAATTTTAAACCCTTTCGCCAGGCATTTCTAAATCAATATCCAGACCGTGCTATTCAAATACAAATTTATCTTTAAGGGGGGTCTAGGGAGTTTTTTTTAAGCTTGAAGTTCTAGCGAAGAAACTACAAAATATATGAATATATAAATACATAAATAGACCCTAAAAATAACCACTTTCGCCTTAACTGTATATAAAGACATACATAATGGCCTACACACACAATGGCATACCTCACTGAACATATAATATACTGTACAGGCTACACACTAAATGTACGGTAAAGCTCTGGCTAACACATTAATATTATTTCTATTATTAATTACCTACACAAACACACACACAAAAGACCTACACACATACACGAAAGACCTACACATACCCAAAAAACCTACACAAACACATACAACAAACTTACAAACACATACCCCCAAAATATCTACACAAACACATACACATTAGACCTACAAAACACATACACAAAAGACAAACACGTACACAAAAGACCTACACAACACCCACAAAAAAAAGAAAGAAAAGAAAAGAAAAGAAAAGAAAGAAAGAAAGAAAGAAAGACACACACACACACACACACACACACACACACACACACACATCCATAAAGGCCTAGACAGTGACATACAGTACAATAATGAACATAAAGGCCACACTATATATTAATATACGGTAAATCTCTTGCTACCACATTCACAGTGACACCGTCATTTTATTCATGTCCAGAGCCCTTTAGGTCGTGGTCAACCCCAATTTATATTAAGGGAGCCCACCTCGCGTTTTTTCTCACTCTCTCCTTCTCTCTTTGGCTTTTATCCATTCTGCCCCATTCAGCCTACTGTTTTAAGACGTTTACCCCCATCCATGTGTTAATATTTTCCTGGCGAGCGGTAGCGAGCCAGCATCTATATATTTTTCTTTCGACAGCAAGCTAAATTTGTAAATTTGTCGATAGAAAAAATTATCCGGCGAAGCCGGATTTCTCCATACAATGCTGGCTCGCTATCGCTCAAAAGGAAGAAATCGACACCTGGATGGGGATAAACGTCTTAAAACAGTTGGCTGAATGGGACCGAATGAATAAAGCCAGGGAAAGAGAAAAGGAGAGAAAGACGAAAAAAGCCGGTGACTCCCCTTACGTTTAGTTACTTCAACCTCTGCAGTTACCTTTGAGCGAGCTGTGGCCAGCAAATTAATTTTGAAAAGATAACGAGATTAAAGATAATTCTATATCTTAATATTAAACGGCAACCCCCGGTGCATGAAAGTGTTAAGCTAGGTTTGGTTAAGTTTCATTAGTTTAAGTTATGATCTGGATAAGGGGAGAAGAGTAATTTTTCTAGATCCTCTTCTCACTCATTTTTAGCCCCATTCGTTTTCAGATTTTATGAAGTTTGTCGATTTGAAGACCTTCCGCCCCATTTCCTTGTCAATTTAAGTGTCTATTTTTTTCCTGGCGAACGAAAGTGAGCCTGTAATTTTGGAAGAACCGGCCATTGGCCGGGAAATTTTTCTATCGAAAAATATACAAATTAATCTAGAAGGGGGATCTAATGGATTTGTTTTTTTAAAGTTTGATGGAGGTCAAGGGAGGAAACTAGAAAACTAAATTATAAATTAAATAATCGACCTAAATGTGACTCATCCCCTTAAGTTAGATTGGGACTAATTGAATTAAACTGAGTAAGGTTAGGTTAGTAGACTAATGCCATTCTGGTTGAGGCCATATTAAGGGGAGACGGTCGTTTTTCTGCTCCCCTTTCTCCCTCGTGTTTATTCCCATTTGTTTTGAAATTATAAAACGTTCGGCCCATTAGTTTGGCGATTTTAACACCTTTCGCCCCATTTCGTTGTCAATTTTAAGACCTATCGTGCCATGTAGGTGTCGACTTTTTTCGATAGCGATAGCGAGCCTGAAAAAAAAACCGGTCCGTCTCCCCTTAAAAGGTTCCAAAATAATAATGGGTGTAACCATATCAATTAGAAGACAAACCTAATGGCACATGTGAATATAAGCGCAAAAAAAAAAAAAAAAAAAAATCCTACAGTACACAACACAAATTAGCATGTATACAGGAAAACAAATTGCACATAACATCGAAGGAATTTATAGAGAAGTCATACAAGGCAAACATCCGCAAATATACAGCACATCTACATATTCATAAATACACAAGTATTTATGAATTCCTACAGCCACACAAACACTAGCCACATACATAGCCCAAAGGGGTGTCCAGTAAATCATTTGCTCTCGAATTCACTAGCGACACTAACATTAATCATGGAGTGGTAGTTTATATTTACTGACACTAGGGATCTATATTCACAGACAGACAGACACACACAGACAGAGAGAGAGACAGAGAGAGACAGAGACAGAGAGAGAGAGTACAAAGGAAATCAAGCAACAACAGATCTAGTGACCCTTCTAGGCTGCTTGTCCTCCAAAACACTGAGGATCAAGTGTCCAAACAGTGGTTTAGAGTGGGTAAGGGAACATTGGAAAGGGAACTACTGCCCTGCCACTAACGTGGCAGGACTAGGAAGTTAGTAGGGGACATATGGGTTAGTAACTGAGGGGAGGATAAAGTTATTCATTTACAAACGCAGTCAGTCGCGGGTTTGATGCGAGATATTTGTCTAGGCGGAATTTAAATGAATCAACGGTGCTGCTGCAGTCTATAACGTCTCGGGGAAGCCCATTCCACAAGTTGACAACTCGATTGAAGAAGAAATTCTTAGATTCGTGCGAGTTAAAAGATTTACCAATAATTTTGCAACCGTTTCCCCGCGTGTAATTAGATTGGTCGATAGTGAAGTACTTACTACAGTTCATATTGTTGATGCCTTGATGATTTTGAACACTTGAATTAAGTCGCCTCTTAATCTGCGCTGGGTTAAAGGAAATAGATTTAATTCTCTAAGACGCTCTTCGTATGGTTTGTTCTTTAGGCTAGGTATCATTTTGGGAACTCTACGTTGAACTCGTTCTAGCTTGTTTATATCTTTTTGGTAATAAGGGCACCAGGATTGAACGCAGTATTCCAGAAGAGGGCGGACTAAGGAATTGTAAAGGGTTAGGATAACTTCTTTGGATTTATACTCAAATGACCTGCCTATAAAGCCAATTATTTTGTTTGCCTTCTTAAAAACTTCTGAACATTGTTGACTCGGTTTTAGGTTACTCGATATTGTTACTCCCAGATCAGTTTCTCTGTTTACATTCTTAAGCTGAGTGCCATTCATCGAATAGTTTGCTTTCTCATTTAGGTATCCGACATTTAGTACTTTACATTTATCTGCATTGAAACTCATTTGCCAAATTTGGGCCCAACATGACAATTTATCTAGATTGTGTTGCATATCGTCAACTTGTTCTTTTGAGAGTACGCTATTTGCAATTTTTGTATCGTCAGCAAATTTTGAGATTGTGCAGGTGAGACCCTCATCTATGTCGTTGATGTAAATTAGAAAGAGAATTGGTCCTAGTACCGATCCCTGGGGTACCCCGCTACTTACATTGGTCCATTTAGATGCCTTACCGTTTATGACTACCCTTTGCTTTCTGTTGCTGAGCCAATTTTCTATCCATTTCAACACACCGTCTTGTATTCCATGCGCTTTTAGTTTTAGCAGTAAACGTTTGTGGGGAACTTTGTCAAAGGCCTTTTGAAAATCAAGGTATATAATATCTACAGCTTTACTCTCATCGTAGAGGTTGAGGATATCGTGGAAGAAGTCTAAGAGGTTTGTTAAACAGGAACGTTTTTTACGAAAGCCGTGTTGAGTATCTTTAAGTATGTTATTTTCCTCTAAGTGATTTACGAGTCTGTCTCGTATGACCGTTTCTAGCATTTTACATACAACTGAGGTTAAGCTAATTGGACGATAGTTACTGGGTAGGGATTTGCTGCCTTTTTTGAATATCGGTGTTACGTTGGCTAGCTTCCACTGATCAGGCATAGTTCCAGACTGCAAGGATTTATTGAATAGTAATGTCAGTGGTTTGGAGAGCTCATTCTTAGCTTCCTTTAGAACTCTAGGCGAGATTGTATCAGGTCCTGGCGTTTTATTTACCTTGAGTTTATCTAAACAATTCAATACTTCTCTCTCTGTAACGGTGATATTGCTTAGAACATCTGAATTATCAATCTGAATCGGCGATGGTGTAGGGATATCACTGAGGTCTTCTGTTGTAAAAACTGATGCAAAGAAGGTATTGAGGGCATTACTCATTTGTACTTCGTCTTTGGTGTATTCTCCTTTTTCATCGACTAACGGTTCAACAGTTGAAGTAACTACTTTTTTCTTTCTGATATAACTATAGAATTCTTTCGGGTTTGTTTTACTTTGATTCGCAATATGTAACTCTAAGGTCTTTTTACTTTGCTTAATTAACTTTTTGGCTTTGCGTCGTAGCTCTACAAATTTCACCCGTTCTTCGTCATTTTGTGAGGATTTTAATCTATCATTAGCAGAGAGAGAGAGAGAGAGAGAGAGAGAGAGAGAGAGAGAGAGAGAGAGAGAGAGAGAGAGAGAGAGAGAGAGAGAGAGAGAGAGAGAGAGAGAGAGAGAGAGAGAGAGAGAGAGGAGAGAGAGAGAGAGAGAGAGAGAGAGAGAGAGAGAGAGAGAGAGAGAGAGAAAGAGAAAGAGAGAGAGAGAGAATAAGTAATGCTGAAGATTGCGTTAATTTCAGTGTTTACTCATATGCTCACTCCCTCTCTAATAATAAAACAAAAACAATATATATATATATATATATATATATATATATATATATATATATATATTATATATATTATATAATATATATATATATATATATATATATATATATATATATGAATAAAAAGAACGTGTGGGAAACAGGAGGTACGTAGCCTTTAAACCATTGATCCTAGAGTTATTCTGTGTTAGCAAGAAATAAAGAAAAGGTCGGAGTACTAAGATCAACTAATAAAGATCGCATGTGTACCAGAAGGGTCAGTTTGGAAAGGCCCTATATGGACTAGTATAGTATGGTACGAGAACACTTAAGGGGGGGGGGGGGCACCGTTTTTTTGTTTTATCTTTCTCTCCTTTTCTTTCTTTCCCTGGCTTGTATTCATTCGGCCCCATTCAGCCTACTGCTTTAAGACGTTTATCCAGGTGTCGATTTCTTCCTGGCGAGTGATAGCGAGCCAGCATTGTATGGAGAAATCCGGCTTCGCCGGAGAAATTTTTCTATCGAAAAATTTACAAATTTAGCTTGTTTTTGAAGACAAAAAAATATATATATACTGGCTCGCTACCGCTCGCCAGGAAAATATTGACACCTGGATGGAGGTAAACTTCTTAAAACAGTAGGCTGAATGGGGCCGAATGGATACAAGCCAAAGAGAGAGGGAGAGAAAGAAAAAAAGCGAGGTGGGCTCCCTTAATGGTACGCGAGCACTTACGGGAAATAGACGGTGGCTAGATATTGAAAGCAGAAGTAAATTACTGTGTTTTGGGATAGTACTGTTGTCGGAATGTGTGTGTGAGAGATATTGATTTACAATTATACACTGACCACACAGACCTTACGATCCCAGCGATGTGGTCAGGACTTGATTCTAGTAGAGATAGCTAACCCAAGAAAAGAAAAAGAAGAAAAAGAAAGAAACAAAGAAATAAAATTATGAATAAAGAGAAAGAAAGAAGAGAAAAATAAAACAGAACAAAATATAAAAATAAATAAAAATAAGACAAGAACATGAAAAATAGAAGAAATAGAATAAAAACAAAAAAAATGGAGAGAGAGAGAGAGAGAGAGAGACGTTCATATAAATAGAACATACTTACAAGGGTGAATAAATGATATCTACCACACACTAAAATATTCGTATTGTGTACATCTTATGAACATCTTATTGACAGCAAGACATTGACCATTGAAATTCTTCAATTAAAGCTCTTTCATTATTATGTTCTCTCCACTAACCAACTTTACTCCTAAACTCGATTAACGAAATTAACAAGCACATATGGCAGTCCGGGGATTCTAACCCAGGACGCTCACACCGAAAATCAACACACTTATGCATTGCACCACGAAGACAGTTAAAGAATGTTGCACAAGCCTACGATTTATTATACAGTTTCGAATCCTGCATACCAATCTTAGCAATCATTCCAACTGCGCTATCGGAGGCTATGAATATGTGAATGGAAATAGTAATTAATGGGGCACTTAACCCTAGGGAAGGCCTGCCTCTCGATAAACTACTACTGAACCAGAATTAATTATGTTCTCTCCACTAACCAACTTTACTCCTAAACTCGATTAACGAAATTAACAAGCACATGATATATATATATATATATATATATATATATATATATATATATATATATATATATATATATATATATATATATATATATATATATATATATATATATATATATATATATATATATTAAGAGGCATAGCTGGAGCATATATTTAGCTTGACTGTGCACACACACTACATGGAAGATGATTAGTTTGTACTGCCCTGGTACGCAAACAATAGGAAGGACACCCAGAAATAGCACTTTTTAGTACGGCACTTAGCCTCAAGGTAAATGGCTAGGTACGTTCAGAATGTGTTTGAAAAGCAATTTGGCGTGAGATTGATTGGGTCATTCATCACTGCCAACCACCACTTGTCACTATTGGCCATTAACCTTAAGGGGAGATGGGCCTTTTTTCTGGTCCCCTTTCTTCCTCATGCTTATAGGTCCTACCCATTAGTTTTGAGATTTTAAGACGTTTGCCCCATTAGTTGTCGATTTTAAGACCTTTCGCACCATTTCTTTGTCAATATTAAAACCTTTCGTGCCCTTTAGGTGTCTATTTGTTTCCTGGCGAGCGATAGCGAGCCTGTAATTGTGGAGGAACCGGCCTTCGGCCGTGAAAATAATCTCGAAGGGGGGTCTAATGGATGTTTTTTAAATGTTTGATAGAGGTCTAGGGAGGAAAATAAAAAATAAATTAATATATAAATAAATAGACCCAAAAAAATAACCACTGTCCCCTTAATCCATTCAGTACATTGTGCTATTTTCTTGTTTTATGTTAGCTAAAAGAGAAGTTTAATCAACGCTATTCTGTTGGTACTAATGGGTTAATATTATTAGTAGTAGACTTAGTATGGTTTGATGATGCGCGGAAATGTATATTTTACTTGAAATAGATACATTGAAGTATTACAAACCTTCGCGAACCCATAAACAGGGAACGTGAGCTGGGTTTAGACCGTCGCGCACCCATAAACAGGGAACGTGAGCTGGGTTTAGACCGTCGCAGAGACAGGTTAGGTTAGGTTAGGTTAAGTTAGGTTAGGCTAATGTTAAAAATACTAAAATGCGACGGTATTAAACAACATTGTATATCAAATAAAAAACAACAAATTACCTGACAAACTCTTATCTGGTTGGTGATAAATGTTTATCAAAATAAGTTTTTTTCCAGTTTCCGCGTCTGCTAAAACATGCTAAAAGGCGTGTTTTGAATGGGGGAGGTGGTGGGGGAGGGGTAGTATAATGGTAGATTTACCATAACAATAACAGTATTGAAAATAATATAATAAAAAGTTAAAAACATTGAACTATGAAAACCTCTATTGCTTTACCCAATCACCCAGAGAGCTCTGCACATATAGACTGGAATTCCTAACAGTATCGAGTAATTGAACACGTGGGTGTGACCTTTTCAGTGTTTTCCTTGTACAGTTGCCCACATAAAGTCATACCCCCTCCGATTTTACGCATAGAGTATGATTGACTGACAAGAAAAATGTTATACAACCATTAACTATCCTTAATTAACTAGGGTACTGCATAAAGTATTCAGATTCAATCCTGCACTTTCACAGTTTCACCTTGCATACATAAAGCTAGGAGTGGATACAAATTAAAGTAGCCAACTGTAGGCTACCAGGGCATTGTGGGAACCTTATTATAAAGTTGAAGGTAAAGACATCACTACACTTGGAACATATTACCTGGTTCTTACGGTCACAGGACTGGCTACAATATTGTCAACCTGATACAGTAATTTTAACGGTCACAAGTTTATCTGATCGTCCATATTAGTAGTCACTTACGGTATAATTATATTTATCAAGCTAAATACAGGTAGAAAACCGTAATTTTTAAGATAATCTTCAAGGACACTACATCCGCCTTATTAGAAACAATTTATTAGGGAAAATAGGGGTAAAAATTGAAGAGACCCCGGACAGCCTTTTTACTAGTTAATTATATATTTTGTTTTCTTTCTTTGATATAGGCTACAGTGTTGTTTAATACCGAGGACCGTCGCATTTTAGTATTTTCAACATTAGCCTAACCTAACCTAACTTAACCGAAAACTAAACAGGGAACGTGAGCTGGGTTTAGACCGTCGCGTACCCATAAACGGTTACATGTCAACTCGTACCCGAGACAGCTCATACTCGAGACATCTCGTACCTTTAAAAAACAACTCGTACCTAAGACAGATCGTACTCAATTACCACCCTGATATCCAATTATAAATTTATGTTGAATCTTTCTAGACCTTTCTAAGTATTTTTGTCTTTCTGTTCTAGGCTATGTCAGGTTCATTGTGTGTGAAAGTAATGCCTTTTCATAGGCACCTCTTTGTCTTGTTTTGAATCGCCGAACCTACAGAGCTTCGCGATTCACGAGTTTCATATACTTTTTGAACCGTTTCACAACTCTCGGCCTGCAAAGCTCTACGGTACGCTCCCATTTAAAATTTGTCTTTTACCCAAACGTAAATATACAATTATTAATTAGGCCTAGGCCTATATCCCAGATGCTTCAAAAGTTGGGTTTAAGGTATATACTATTCCAATGGGTGTATACGTATTAGGCCTATGGCTTACTACTGTGCAACTAGGGTATAATGAACCTCTTATTACGGGCTTGAAGCATAAATGATAGCCTAACCCCTTTACTATACACCCTAACTCATTATGTGGCTTTAATACCGAGTGAAATCGGTAAACCTGACTTTTTGGACCGACAGCGATTTCAGTAAGTTTTATTTTGTTTTTTTTTCCTTCAGATATAGTGTTGTTTTATACTGAAGAGGAGCGGAAATGAGTATTTACCCATTATCCAACAATCTAAAAACACGCCCCTATTAGACTATTTTTTTGTTTTTTAATGTTCTAGGCTATTAGCCTAACCTAACAACCTTACCTAACCTAACCTAGTATATGGGTGGGGGCTGCCGCCCCCACACCCCCGCTGGTTGGGTTACTTTTTTTTTTCTGTGCCATTAGCCTAACTTAACAACCTAACCTAACCTAGTATATGGGTGGGGGCTGCCGCTCCCACACCCCCACTGGTTGGGTACTGGCTGAAAAACTTATTGTTTTACAGTAGCCTAGGCCTATACATGTATTTTAGCGTTTTTTTGTTTCTCCCTTGTAATACATTTCCGCTCTTAATGCCATATATAGCAATGATGTATATGCTCTACCGGACCTATTAGGCCTAAACAGATCGATGGGCTAACTGTCGGTCCAAAACATCAGTATAACCGTGAAATCTATTCACATAAGTAACACGCAAGTTATTAATGTAACGGATAGCGAAATGCAGGAACCAAAGAATCCATTTAATATAAGAAGTAGAAAACCACCTACAAACCTTGCTGCTGCGATGGCTTGGGTTGAAGCCTGCCTTCTCTTTTATTCGTCTATTACGCCTCCACTACCCAAGTCCTCGTAATTATAATCCTCCCAAGCGTTAGTCTCATCCATGTCACCACACACACGCGCATACCGCCGATAATACCGCCGCAAACAACGAAAAACACGATAATACACAAGCATAATTACACCTCGACTTCCCCACGTGCTCGTGGTCGGGTTCTAAAGAAGAAGAAGAAGAAGGAGGACAGGGAGAGGGAGAGGCCAGTGTTACCAAGTCTATCCCATATGCTGCGCAATAAATACCAGCAATAAATACCAAAAGACGCTAGATAGTCGAAATGCTTCTTTTCACTATAAACGGTAATAATTATGGTCAATATACAGGAGGCGCTACAATATAGGTAGCAAAATTATAATGGTAGTTTTGGGTTCCTATCATCATATGCTTCATTTCTATATACTTTTTATCCCCGGGAAAAAGAAAAAAAATCTTGGGATTTTTCATTTATTTTCTTGGGATTTTTTGTTTTGGTCATTAACCTAACCAAAAACCCTAACCTAACCTAATAGCCCCCAAATACATTTAGGTTAGGTTAGGTTTTTTGGTTAGGTTAATAAAAAAAAAAAAAAAAAAACACGGGGATAAAAAGTATATAGAAATAAAGCATATGATGATAGGAACCCAAAACTACCATTAGAATTTTGCTACCTATATTGTAGCGCCTCCTGTATATTGACCATAATTATATATAAAATATAACTCCTAAATGCTCCATATATTCATAAGAATACTATACTTCATGTCGCAATCTATTAATATTACGTCACAAGATAGGAATATATATATCTTTGAGCTAGCGGTGAACACGCTAGGTTGGCAATTCTGCTGCACGATGGCTGGGTGGGCGGAGATTAGTGTCTGATGCAACAGCCTTCTATAGGGAGTCTTTACCGCGGCATTTAAACAATTAAACTCTCACCATAATCTATTTAAAACAGTGATATTGTTAGGGATTTTAACTACTCTCACTTACGCAAATCATTATTTTATCACCATAATAGGGAAAATTAGACATTAAAAGTGAATATATAAATTAATTTAAGAATGCTTTTCAAAGTAAACCACCGAAGGCAAAATTGCTAATCTTGAACATGGGATGAAGCTCACTGGTTATGTCAGACACTAATAGTGACACAGGGAAGGGAAGGGATGACAAACCCCAAACCCCTTCCCAATAATTAATACTACCCTCCAAAGACATATACCCACCCCTACCCTCAGTTTTTGCTACCCAAACCACACGCTTGTATTATGTAACAATAAAGAAGTCTATAGGGACACTGGCGCAGGTATTGTTTTTATAAGTAGCCTACCTCCGCAGTGTTCGTTTGTCATACACTGTAGCCATGTTTACAGCTGGGGTAAACATTTACCTATGGTCCCGTTAAAATATCCTCAAGTAACATATTAAAAACTGTTCAGGGGACTGGTTAGAACTTGTAGGTGTTTAATTTAAGGTCGGAAATCAGTATTTACTGAGAAATAAGTCTTTAAATGCGCTATGTTTTACGGGAGGGTCTGTACGCCGCCACATACGCGCGGCCCTGCCCACTGCCCAAAATGTACAAAGATTAGATTAGATTAGATTAGATTAGATTAACCTAACCTAACCCACCCCTAATATAATATAATAGAACATAACATTACCTGGGAAAGAGAGGGCAGGGACCCTGGGTGACCCATAGCGCATTTTAAGACTGTTATTTCTCAGTAAATACTGATTTCCGACATTCAATTAAACATCCTACAAGTTCTAACCAGTCCCCTGAACAGTTTTTAATAGGTTACTTGAGGATATTATAACGGGACCATAGGTAAACATTTATCTTGATATGTCATGTATTATGCGTTATGTATTATATTTTACCTATATACTATTCACCTAGGATTATTTGCTTGCTCGAGACAAGGTGAACAGGCTTGATATTGCACACCAGCAAACGACGTTTCTTACACCGTCAGCTGTTTTAAGATGTACTGTTCCATCAAAGCATTTCTTGAGAAATGGAAACTCGTGGATTGCTAATATATTGGGTAACATTCAAGGATACTACAGCAGGACTCTTCTTCTTACCTCTGACTGGGTATAGGCTATCCTAGTGTTTACTAGCCTATACCCCTTTGAAAGGAAATTAGCCTAACCTAACAACCTTACCTAACCTATCCTAATATTGTGGGTGGGGGCTGCCGCCCCCACACCCCCGCTGTTTGACATCTTTGCCTTAGATTTTTGGTGTATTTGTCTGTGAAGTGGGTATTTTTCAATTTGTCGATTACGAAAATCCTCCATGCGGACTATATGGAGAAAAATATGGCGAGTCTATTGGTGCCTATTTTCCCTAATAAATTGTTTCTAATAAGGCAGATGTAGTGTCCTTGAAGATTATCATATATTGTATTAATCTAAACTGTTTGGCGTGCAGACTATGTGGGTTTATAGGGTAAATTTCTATAATTGCACCTATACGAGCTAAAAAATATATTATTGTATTAACAGGAAGGTACGATGAGGTAAGTGATGTGGTATTGGTGGCAATATGCGGAAATGGATTATAAGGGCATTCCGCCCCCTCTGACAAAAGTCTATCAATCTAGATGTGAGACGGATTTTACATTGTTTCAGAGACATTAGCCTAACCCTAACCTAACCTAACCCAGTATTATGGGAGGAGGCTTCCGCCCCCACACCCCCGCTGGTTGGGTGAAACAGTAGAAATCCAGTTTGGGGGGGGGGAGTGAGTTACCGTAGATTTTCGAAAGGGGGTCAGAGGGGGCGGAATGCCCTTATAATCCATTTCCGCATATTGCCACCTATACCACATCACTTACCTCATCATACCTTCCTGTTAAATACAATACTAATTTGTTTAGCTCGTATAGGTGCAATTATAGAATAATACCAAAAAAACAAAAACGCTAAAATACATGTATAGGCCTAGGCTACTGTAAAACAATAAGTTTTTCAGCCAGTACCCAACCAGCGGGGGTGTGGGGGCGGCAGCCCCCACCCATATACTAGGTTAGGTTATGTTAGGTTAGGTTAAGTTAGGCTAATAGCCTAGCACATAAAAAAAAAAAAAAAAAAAAAAAAAAAAAAAAAGAGTAACCCAACCAGCGGGGGTGTGGGGGCAGCAGCCCCCACCCATATACTAGGTTAGGTTAGGTAAGGTGGTTAGGTTAGGCTAATAGCCTAGAACATTAAAAAAAAAAAAAAAAATCTAACCCAACCAGCGGGGGTGGGGGCGGCAGCCCCCACCCATAATACGGTCAATATTTACGAGTCACACCACAGCTGGAATCTAATTTTTAATGGTAGTTTTGGGTTCCTATCATTCTATGTTTCATTACTATATACTTTTTATCCACCGGAAAATATTATTTTTTCTTGTTTTTTTATTTTTATTTTTATTTTTTTTATTTTTGTTTAGCATTAACCTAACCTAAAAACCTAACCTAACCTAACCTAAATGTATTTGGGGGCTATTAGTTTAGTTTAGGTTAGGTTAGGTTAGGTTAGGTTTTTTGGTTAGGTTAATGCTAAAAAAAAAAAAAAAAAAAGCAAAGAAAAAAATATATTTTCCGGTGGATAAAAAGTATATAGCAATGAAGCATAGAATGATAGGAACCCAAAACTACTGTTAAAAATGAGATCCCAGCTGTGGTGTGACTCGTAAATATTGACCCATAATACTAGGATAGGTTAGGTAAGGTTGTTAGGTTAGGCTAATGTCTTCCCAAAGTTGACTATTTTTATAACATGAGATATTAGGCTACCCACTCCACCCCGTGAAATCCGAGCCAGCTTTCGTCAAAAGTTGGCTCGGGTATTCACAAAATTGGGTTGTATGGGTTTGCAATTTGGGAAAACCCGAGCCAAGTTTTAATACAAAACGCTATATTATTGTATTTTTACGCTTTTAACCCCTCATTTTCCCTGAACTTCATAGCCCTCCCCACTTGTGGGGGGCATGTTTTTAGATTGTTGGATAATGGGTAAATACTCATTTCCGCTCCTCTTCAGTATAAAACAACACTATATCTGAAGGAAAAATTACAAAAAACAAAATAAAACTTACTGAAATCGCCGTCGGTCCAAAAAGTCAGGTTTACCAATATTTCAACAAAATTCGTGGTATTATAATAACATTAAACCCACATTTTCATATTGTTTATAGCATATAAAATCCATATTGGTTTTCAAATATTGCAAACTTATTTAGTTATACTAAATGCGACGGTCCTCGGTATTAAACACTGTAGCCTATATCAAAGAAAACTAAAAAAACAAAAACAAAATTAGGCTAGGCTACGCTAACTAGTAAAAAGGCTGTCCGGGGTCTCTTCAATGTTTAGCTTCTTCTTACCTCTGACCGGGTATAGGCTATCCTAGTGTTTACTAGCCTATACCCCTTTGAAAGGACATTAGCCTAACCTAATAACCTTACCTAACCTAGTATTATAGGTGGGGGCTGCCGCCCCCACACCCCAGCTGTTTGACATCTTTGCTTTAGATTTTTGGTGTATTTGTCTGTGAAGTGGGTATTTTTCAATTTGTTGATTACGAAAATCCTCCATGCGGACTATATGGGGAATATCATGTCGAATCTATTGGTGCCTATTTTCCCTAATATATTGTTTCTCATAACGTCGCACTAGTGTCCTTGAATATTATCATGTATTTTTGTATCCAAGGCAGTCAAAATAGACGGGAACATGATGGTGAGCGTCCGCGTAATGTAAACAAGACCCGGTAACTACATTCTTGCCAAATGTACTCTTCTACTCACCCAAAACCACCGTAACTAAGAACCCCACACTCCAGCTCCTCCAGTCCATGGTTATTGAGGAAAGGAACCTCTGGCCGGCGGGAGGGAGAGACGAACACACCCTCTCCTCACAGCTGCTGCTTCCCGTCTGACTGACAACTGTGGCGGCGGCCGCTGGCTTTGCCTGCTGCCGTGCCGTTTGCTTGCTCAGTCATCTATAGGAAGAAGAAGCTCACCTGTTTTTTTAATGAGTGCTATGTTCAATGTTGTAGACCTCGTAATATTTCCAATCCTGGATCATTGTAGGCCTACACATAATGTGATATAGGCCTAATTAATTATTACGCAGTCATTCATTAAGAACGGTTAGCAACAAATATGTAGCAACATCGTTGGTGCAGGCACACAACATATTAAATGCCATTATTCCCTCTAAAACGCTCTAAACCACGCCCCCTCTCGTTCAGGTATCAACAGCACGCATGCTCACCCGCACCCCATGGCATTCCGGTTTCCCTATGATGGAATAATTGCGCATGTCCATATCAAAGCTTGCACACCATTGGTTCCATGATATACTTAGGTACATTCAGTGTACCTGAGAGTAACTAAGGAACAATAACAAATAGGAATACAGGCTGGGTAACCATCAAATGGCTAGCTTGGGGTTGTACAAGTTTATTAAAATCAAATATGCTGAGGGAGTAAACTCTAGGATTAGCCAACATATTAATGTACCATAAAGGGGGGCAAATCGTCACAATATTGGAGGGATAGTCAGACATTCTTATGATTTGTTCATATACATAAATATATAGGCTACAGTATGAGTGTAGTTTACTTATTGTAGAGATAGTTTATACAAGTTTGTACATGTATTACCGCATTTTCCTTTACCATCATTATCTCCGATAGACTGGAAATGGTGTCGTATTTCACACCCAATTGCCATAAGAGGATATCAAGCCAACTCAACCATGCTCTTCCACAGGGTCGAAACTCAACCTGATTCAGACTTTCGGAACTTGATAACAGTTTTAAGACTTTGTGTATGTATCCATATACAAATAATCGATTTGGATGTGATAATTATAAATGTACCTAGCTATATCCTCAGAATGTCCAAAAGAAGCATCATAATCCTATAGAAGGCCGATAACCTACCGGAGTTATTATATATAATACCTCAAAGTAAGCGATTATATTATAGGAATAGTCATCACAATTTTTTACAAATTCAACTATATCGAAATGATGGATCATTAATTATTGATCTTGATATGTAGGCCTAAAGCGTGTTGTTTATAAACACAATGGCCGCAGCCGCGGTGCCACTCCATTCGAGCCTAATCACGATTATATTTCGGTGTATTCTTACTTAAATGTATATAATTCGGGTTGATTAGGTTACACAATACAATATTACTAGGTAGCAGTACACGCATATATATAAATATCATAACATTTGTGAAATATAGGTTCGACCGAGCTAAGCACCACGGCTGCGTGAGGGCCAGTAGGAACGTAGATATATCGAGGGGTGGGTGGATGGGCGGGGCATCAAGCCTCGTGACCTTGACTGTTATGCCCTGTTTTTCTACAGGTTTAACTTGGGTAATGTGAGTTCTAAATTGACTGGGTATATAAGGCTGCATGCACAATACAAGATATGAGGAATAGAGAACACAAAGAAACACATGGTAGCAAGTTACATGATCACGTTTATTGATATACCACTGCAGAATACTTGTGTAAGACAATATAATAGAATTGAACAACACTAGCATAAGTGGATCTGGATGGAGCCTAGTCTCCCACTTCCAACGTTCAGGTATTAATCTTCTGATCACTGGCTTTGATTTCACAGGTTTATATACCGAAGACCATCAATGTTACTTATAGATTCATATTCACTGTTAGATTTATTACTGGTAGCTCTGGTGCGCAAGTAGTAGTTCACAGACTAGATTAGACACACGTATTTTTAGAGCACGGGAATTCTAGTTACCTCAGGGGGTACTGATCTAAGTTTTATATCCTTGTCTCAGAAATACATAGAACGCAAATCAGTGGGCGAACGTTAGATATCACTAGAGTTTTAATATCTGAATAAAGTAATTACGAGAGTCAAGGTCGCCTGTTAATTAAAGAGCACTGATCGCTTAGTACGTCCCAAATGGAATGGTTAAGTATGAATTACACTGGGCAGGGTCTTAGCCACTTCGTAGAAATATTAATTAGTGAATCTAAAACAGCACAGTAATATGTAGTACTGCTAAAGGGAATCTTGGGTAGTATCTGATGGGTCTGGTCCTGGTTATCTTGCGTCCATGATGTTGGGGGCTAACGACTGGTTCCGCGGCCGTCCAGGGGGGCCATATGTGTGAAGTTCTTCAATACGTGGGCAGGTCCTTCTATCCAAATCTGCCACGGAGTCTGCCGGTTCTGGGATCTCACTCCGGAACAACACAAGGGCAGAGCTAGAAATTAACTGCAGGGTAGTGACCCCTGGTTGGTGTCTAGCTTTCAACTGATTTGACTGGGGGCGGGAATTAGATTTATAGGCTCGGTTCTGGACCCTGCAGACAGTAGGGATCTCGAGTCTTATGGACTTAATTGAGCTCTCAATAGATATGGGGACTAGGTAAGATGGTATTTACTGTTGTGGCACAGGGCGATAGGAAGCCTTTATATTTTCATATAACTGAGCCTTAGTAAGAGGTACTATTTTGGCTATACTGGACGTATTTAGGGGAGAGAGACTGGATCTACTTTGCGAGGAGGATGGGGACAGCTGTGATAGGAGCGTCTCTCTAGATTGTTCAATCTTCATTCTATGGTATAGCTGAGGTGCTAATTTAGTGATCAGAGCATGCAAGAAAGGTAAATGGTTTATTGTGAGTTAATAGAGGTTAGTAAAGGTGTTAGTCATTTATGGTTAGTTCATCGATAGGAAGAATTCCTGTGCTACCTGGCAATGACTCGAAAGTCAAAACAGGGGCCAGGTATACCTCCGCGGGGGTGGGGGTCTCCCTCCTCGGGTGGGCAAAAAGGGGGAGCTGGGCGCCCTCTCTGATATAGTCGTCCGGCGGCTGTGGCTAGGGGCTTGCCATATCACCAGTGTTTGTAATAACCCTCTGTGTATGAGACAGATGTGAGTGTCTTTAATACCAAAACCGAAGGTGCCTGAGCTAGCTGGTTTTACTCGGCTGGTTGTTAATTGTAGGGTTTGCTGGATATGGTGGAGACTGGGTTGCTAACTCTGCCATATTTATCTGGAAGTATGACAATAGAAGTTAGTTACTGGCGGGGCGGCTAGCCTCGCACCGACGACCATTGGGTGCAGGGTTGTGAATGTGTTGTAAGAGAATAGATGGCATGCAAGGGGCTAGTAAAGTTCTAATGTTGTTCTGGCCTACTAAGTGAAGGTAGGCTGGATAGGAGTATATATAAAAGGTTGGAGAGCGTTAGTAACGGACAATTCAAGGATCTTCAAGAGGTATGAGAGAGAGGCTAGGTCGGACAAGAGTCGAGAAGCGCGGGTGTCTTAATGAGAGGGGGGGAGAGTTCAAGGGCTACAGGGAAATTTTGCCCCTAAGGTCCCTGGGCGTGGGGGTGGCATTAGGCTACAATTGATATGGAAGTTTGAAAAGGCAGTAGAATACGTTAGCCAAATGCTACCGGGGAATGCAACTATGGGGTGGTATATGAGTCTGGAAAAGATAGAGTTATGTGATCAGTCAGAGGGTTATGGATACTATTAGTTTGGCCCTGGGAACTGCGTTTTCTATTAAATATAAAATACCAACCACAGTGGCAGTTCGTAGGGGTACTTAGTTATTGTTTCGGGGTACTTATGACAGATACTGATAACCAGGTTATCTTATATAATCTCTGGTTGGGGTAAGAGGTGTAAGACACGAAGTAAATTGGCGTAGTGTGGACTGTGGATACGAAGGAGGCAAGGGGAAGACGTATGACAATTGTGGAAAGTAAATGGAAAAAGGTGAACACAATGGCGGATAAAAATACTTAACCTAAGGGTTGCATACATAGATTTATGGGGCGATGGGTCTTCAGAAGCTTAGTCTGGCAAGACAAGATGTTAGGGAATGTTAATATTAATACTTAGTTACTAGAGGAGCAATGCAAGGGGCGACTGAGCACGGGTTACATATATCTATACTCGTCATGGAAAATGATATAAGAGATCTAGGGACAGCGTGGGTGCTTTAACTTCTAAGATATATAACATCTACTTCTCGGATGCAAGAACATACATAGATATAATTATGGCTGTCTGATGTGTTGGCATTGGCTCAACGTCGGGACAGGCATGGGTGTTTTTAATATGAATGTATATTCCTGTTCATCATCTTTGTAGTTAATAAGTGTAGGGCACGAGGGGTTAGTGTACGTGAGGTGTGGAAAATGGTCGGTTTTAGAAAAGGTAAATGGGTGTGTCCTGGAGCTGTTTAGCCCTGCGGCTTGGGCTGTCTGAAATGGCTGGCTCGGTCAGCTGGTCCTTTCGTTCTGTGGACCTTTCCTTTGGTGTTTCTGTGTGGTGTTCGTTCATGGCTTCTGTGGTGGGCTTCTCGTTCTGGGGCATTTTATTGACCAAGAGTCAAGTTCAGAAAATCAGTGTTCGTCACGGTAATTAATCTGTCACTCCTCAGAATTATTGAAATGTCTAGTATGCGAATATTTCTTGCTCTACTATTAAACAAATAAATATGTTTTATAATTTCACCTAATATGTAATGTCACAACACATCTTAAATTGTATATATTCAAATTTATTGCCGATATGTTCTGTTGTCGATTATTCCACTCCCTGACATACCTCATGATATTTGGTATATTACGTTATTTCGCTTTTATTTTGTCTTTATTTGCTTTGTAATAATTATTCTGCAATGCATATTTACTTTCATTCTTAAAAATAGTCAGGAAAGGTTGTCCATATAATGTATATATTTAAAAGTCTGGATCGCCCCTTGTCATTTTGTGCCACCACACTTTAATGAGAGTGGGTTATCAGACATTGGGGTGACACAAAATGCAGCTAATATAAATATTGTGGAAATCAGTGTTTGTGTTTATTAAAACGTACCGTACCGATGATGGGGAGAGATGCAATTTTTCTATAATTCTTTCACCATTTGTTCAACAATTTTCAAATTATTGTAGGCTATATCTGCGCTGAATTATTTTACACATTCCTGAATTATCGCATTATTGTACGGTACACCTGAGGCGCGTTCGGTAGACCTATCGTTTAGGGCCGATAGCTCTAGCGAACGCGATAGCCGCCGATTCGACGAATCGGCGATCAAAAACGATTGCTGTTTTAGCCATCAGAGCGATCGGTCCTGGGAGGTCGATCGAATGATCGCCGAGAATGTAAACAAACCATTTAAAGTTATTATATTGCTAATATAGATTGCGTATCGTTTTCCCTTCTTGAATACAATTTATGTAAATATTAAACACACTACGAAAAATAGGCGAAAAATAAAGCAATTCTTGTTGCGATGTCTTCTTCTTCTTCTTCTTTCTTGGGTCAAAGGGCTATTGTTATTGTTTACAAAGCTCTGGCAGACCGATCGGCGATCTGTGTCGTTCGGTAGTGAAATCGAAACACCGTTCTATCAAGCGCTATCAGACGAATCGGCGATAGGTCTACCGAACGCGCCTCTGGGGCACGTTCGGTAGACCTATCGTTTAGGGCCGATAGCTCTAGCGAACGCGATAGCCGCCGATTCGACGAATCGGCGATCGAAAACGATTGCTGTTTTAGCTATCAGAGCGATCGGTCCTCGGAGGTCGATCGAATATCGACGAGAATGTAAACAAACCATTTAAAGTTATTATATTGCTAATAATATAGATTGCGTATCGTGTTTCCCCTTCTTGAATACAATTTATGTAAATATTAAACACTACGAAAAATAGGCGAAAAATAAACAATTCTTGTTGCGATGTCTTCTTCTTCTTCTTCTTTCTTGGGTCAAAGGGCTATTGTTATTGTTTACAAAGCTCTGGCAGACCGATCGGCGATCTGTGTCGTTCGGTAGTGAAATCGAAACACCGTTCTATCAAGCGCTATCAGACGAATCGGCGATAGGTTTACCGAACGCGCTCCAGGTATTGTACAAATGGTCAAATGATTGTATTTGTACGATAATTATTGTACAACTGGCAACGCTGGGCGAGCTTCTTGGGAGGGGAGGGGATGTACGCAGCCGGATACCTTACCCTCTACGCATGCACGAAAATGTAAGCCTCCCTTGGCCCCGCCCCCCGTTCCCCGCATTTAACCCTCGCCGACATATGACGCGATTTTTAGCCGATTAGGGATACTTTAAAACCCTTGTTACCATCAGGGGTATTTAGAAACCTTTAGTTTAGTTACTTCAACCCCTGCAGTTGTCTTTGAGTTAGCTGTGGGCAGAAAACTAATTTTGGAGAGGTAATTATAAGAGTGAGATAACTCTATTTCTTATTGCTAATCTGGCAACCTCTGCCTCATATGAGTCTGAAGGGGTTAAATAAACCCTTCAAACCGTTCCTGCCAGCTCGCTCTGTAGTACAGTCACTAGAGCTCCCGCCTGGCATCCAGAAATCCAGTGTTCGATCCCACTCTAAGTTTAGTATATTTTTATTTTGTTATTTGTGTTAGGTTGTTGTTGTTGTTGTTGTTGTTGTTGTTCCCCAAGCTGCCTGGCCGAACAGCCCCAAGGCCCCGAGTAAGGCCAAGGCCATAAACGAGCGCCCCCACAGAACCCTCCCTGCCGACCACAAAAAGCCTGGGTGACCGAAGCCACTCCATGGCGGGGAGCTGAGAGGGTGCGTAAACGCCCGGGAAACCAAAGCCCCACCCAGGGCCCTGTGCCCCTCAGCAATTATGAAGAGAAAGTTGAGTGGCAAAGGAAAAATGTGACGCTTTAGCTTCCAATCTTGGTAGAGTGGGAGGTCAATCCACGGAAGAGACGCCGTCACTTGAGATCTAGAAAATATATAAGTAAAAGGAACAGTCAGAGTAAGCTATGGGTATGGCAGAGATCGCTCAGGTCTCACTCTGATAGACCAGCCCATCGCCACAGGTTGTTGTTGTTGTTGTTGTTGCTGTTCCTCAGGCTGTCTGGCCGAGCAGCCCCAAGGTCCCGAGCAAGGCCAAGGCCATAACCGAGCGCCCCCACAGAACCCTCCCAGCTTACCACTAATAATGCCCAGGTGACCGAAGCCACTCAAAGGCGGGGAGCTGAGGAGGGTGCGGAAACGCCCGGGAAACAAAAGCCCCACCCAAGGCCCTGTGCCCCTCAGCAATTATAAAGGGAAAGTTGAGGGGCAAAGGAAATATGTGACGCTTTGGCTCCCAATCTGCCAGGGTTGGCAGTAGGGAGGTCAATTCACGGAAAAGACGCCGTCACTTGAGATCTAGAAAATATATAAGTAAAAGGAACAGTCAGAGTAAGCTATGGGTATGGCAGAGAACGCTCAACTCTCATTCTGATAGACCAGCCCATCACCTAGATTTGTGTTAGGTTATATTATATAGGCTTAGGTTAGGTTAAGTTAGGTTAATCTAATTAATATAATATAATATTTGTAAATTTTCAGCAGTGGGCGGGGCCTGGGGTAAGGTATCCGGCTGCGTACAGACCCTCCCCTTGGGAGGCTAGGCCTAATGTTTTCGTATTTCTTAACACATACTAAGGAACATTTTGTGCATGATATCTTTGCATTTATTATAGTTTAATAATTATTGTATTTAAATATAAATTAATTTAATGGAGCGTAATGAGATGAGAATGGTGAGATGGATGTGTGGGGCCAGGCTACAGGATAGAATAACAAATGTTGAGCTGAGGAGACGTTTAGGTATAAAGAGTATTAGCGAGGTGATGCGTACAAGTAGACTGGGATGGTATGGACATGTGGAGATAATGGATGAACAAAACTGGGTGAAAAAATGCAGGTCTGTGATTGTGGAGGGAGCTGCACCAAGGGGTGGACCGAGGAAGACCTGGGATCGGACTATACGCGCCGATCTCAAATCCAAGAACTTGACAAGTGAAGCAGCTCTTAACAGGGTTGCCTGGAATGCCGCCATTAGGACAAGAGACTGAAACTGCACTTAGTGTGGAACACTCAGTCTTAAAATTTTATGCATGTATGTATGTATGTAATCAAGCATCTCAAATTTAAGCAGGAATATTTTGTTTTCCTTGTTTTGTGGATTTCGAAAAGAGCGCCACTTTCAAATGTATTCTAGTCGATGTTAAAATAATTTTCTCAGCTTAGAAAGGCTCTATAGGAAGCAGAAACGTACACATTATCTCAATTAACCCTAACTCTCATAGATTCTTCAGAATCTGATTAATATTATATAATGATGGCTAGAACATGTACAAATTAAAATTTAAAACTTGCAAACTAAACAAACCAAAATTGGGACAAGGACAATATAAAGTCAAATTAAATTATCAAAATCGCTATGTGGAAACAACGTTTACTAAAATGAAAATTATTAAATAAAAGAACACAATCCACCACATAGGGTGTAAAATAATGTATAAGCCTTTTTATGTTTTATTCTAGCCGACATTTAACAACTTTTCTCAGCTTAGGAAGGCTTGATAGGTATTTGACCACTTGCGAGTTCTGTTCTATAAGGAGTTGGAGCTGTAGACAACGATATTTAACAGAGTTTACAGCTAAAACATATATAAATACATAAAATCCAATTCAACATACTCTTTAGCCATCAGAAACCTACATTATTATTGTATTTATGTTTACTACCGATGTCAACAACTCCAACTTCCTTATAGAACGAGTGGTCAATTAACAACTTTTATCAGCTTACCTAAGGGTAAGGCAGGTTAGTGGATGGATTAGCCGAACACCACTGTAGAAAAATAGTGCTAACAAGATACACAGAGAGCCTCGGAGTCGGACGGATCCTAAATTGAATGGTCAATCCTGCAAGTCCTTCACTAAACTGGCTCGGGTTGTCCCTCTCACAGGGTATAGGTCTGCTTGGGGGCATTCTGTGTATGGCCACCCTCGTAAGGGGAGTAAGGCGTCCGGCAATAGATAGATAGATCAGCTTAGAAAGGCTTGATAGGCATAAAAATATGTCAAGTATATCAATTAACCCTCTGACTGGCATAGGTACTTTGGAAACGGATTAAAATAGTTTAATGATAGTCAAAATATCTAGAAAATTCGTCAGTGTACGGGCAGGATAACTATTTTCGTAAATTGGCTTCTATTAGACAATATTTCTCGGCTTAGGAAAGACCTCTAGGAATGAAATGGGTGAAGAATCTCGGTTATCTCTCTGTCTCCCATAGGTCCTTTAGTTAGTAGTTACTATAGTCTATTCGCTGTAAGTAGGTGAGAAATCATGACCTCTAACCTCTAACTCAAAAACGGCTAGAGTAATCGAACTAACATTTCTACCATTTGGGAAGAAACAGTCAAGGAATAGATGTAGAAATTTACAGCCAGTTTTCTCTACCCCTTTTTGAGTTACAGAGGATAGAGGTAATGATTGCTCACCTACTTAGTGCATAGCCATTATGGGTCACATTACATTACATTAATGAAGTCAACGCACCAGGCGACAAAGGCCATATGGCACGAAATATGGAAAGACGGGAAGGAAGTTAACTAAATATCATCGAGAACTCGAACATGATGAAGGAAGGACATAATACGGGAGATAGAAAACGAGGGAGATTCAGAAAGAAAATCTGCAAGACATGGCGGCTGGCGGAGGAGAGCTAGAAAAGGGAAGAAACGCGTGCGGGCAACGGAAAATAAGGGGCAATCGAGGAAAAGATGGGAGACAGAAAGCTGAACGGTACAGTGCGAGCAAAGAGTCGGAGGAGAACGGGACATTAAAAACGAATGGGTAAGTCTGGTGTGGCCAATGCGGAGACGGGCCAAAGCCGTCTCCCAACGGCGATTACGGTGGGAGGGATCAGACCACCCAGAAACGGACGGTTTGACAGAACGAAGTTTATTAACGGAGATAGTGGACCACTGAGTCTGCCACCTCGACCAAAGAAACCTGGACAAGGCAGGGAAGAAATCAGAGGCCAGGACAGCAAGTGAGGAGCGGGTACCCCGCACGGCAGCAGAACGAGCAAGGCAATCAACCAGCTCATTACCGCAAACGCCAACGTGACCGGGAACCCAGCAAAAATGTACAAGCTTTTTGCGGACGGAAAGGCGGAAAAGCCATTCCTGAATGGAAAGAACTAAAGGGTGTAGAGCAGGGGAGGACTGTAAGATAAGTAGAGCACTGAGAGAATCAGAGAACAAAGTAAAGGACGAGGAGGGGAAGGAACACATAAAACGGAGGGCAATAAAAATAGCATAAAGTTCAGCAGTTAAAATACTGGCAACGGGAGGCAAAGAATATTGATACGAGCAAGCGGGAAAAAGGACGGCAAACCCCACGCCTACCGACGTCTTGGAGCCATCAGTATACACGGGAGTGGTTGTAGCGTGAAGAGAGAGGTGATCTAAGAAACGAGACCGAAGAACGAGGGAGAAGTAGAGGACTTGGAACAAGGGAGGATGGAAGGGCAAACCGAAGGACGAGGGAAAAGCCAGGGGGGAAAAGAGCAAAAGCGGAAAGGGAGGACGTTAGAAACAGGGAAAGAGCACGATGCGAGCAGCGAGAGCATGCGGACAGAAAACGGAGAACCAAGACGGGGGTGAGACGAAAAAGTAGCAACGACCGAAGGGGGAAGGGAAAGATGGGAAGATGGGAATTGTTGAAGGCGAGCGTAAGAACGAAGGGACAGGAGAGCCCGACGGCGATAAAGAGAAGGGAAACCAGACTCAGCATAGAGGCTTTCAACAGGAGAGGAACGAAAAGCACCAAGGGCAAGACGAAGACCAGAGTGATGAACAGAATCAAGAGCATGGAGAACAGAATCAGAGGCTGAAGAGTAAACTTGACAGCCATAATCCAACTTAGAGAGGACAAGAACCGTATGAAGCCGAAGAAGAAGCGCTCGATCAGCACCCCAAGTGAGGTGGGACAAGGACTGAAGAAGGCGGAGGCGGAGTAAGGCAGCAACCTTGAGAGAAGAAACATGAGCGGACCAATTAAGACGAGAATCAAAAGTAAGACCCAAAAAAGTAGTAGAGGAACGATAAGGGAGGGCAGTACCATAAAGAGTAAGAGGAGGATGAGGAATAGAATGGCAACGAGTAAAGGACATCGCGCAGGATTTGGAGGTGGAAAAACGGAACCCGTGGCGGGTTGCCCATGAAGAAACAGCCAGAATAGCGGATTGGATAAGAAGATGTAAAGCGGCAATATCTGAGTCGGCTGCGTAAATCGCAAAGTCGTCGACATACAAGGAAGACCGAACCCCGACAGGAAGAGAAGACACGATACCGTTGATAGCAATGAGAAAAAGGACGGTACTCAGGACACAACCCTGAGGGACACCTTCCAACTGAGGGTAAAGACGAGATAAGTGGGAAGCGACTCGGACACGAAAGGACCGAGAAGAAAGAAAATTCTGAATAAAGACCCCTAGATTACCGTAAATGCCACAAGAACGGAGCTGACGCAAAATGTGGTACTTCCAGGTAGAATCATAGGCTTTTTCGAGATCGAAAAAAACAGCAATGACAGTTTGACGACGAGCAAAAGCCGTCCTGATATAAGATTCCAAGCGAATGAGGGGGTCAAGCGTACTACGAGCACGTCTGAACCCGAACTGGGAAGAAGACAACAAATGGCGCGACTCAAGAATCCACATGAGACGAGCGTTAATCATACGTTCAAAGAGTTTACACAGGCAACTGGTAAGGACAATAGGGCGATAGTCCTGTGGCGAGAACCCAGACTTGCCAGGTTTAAGAAAAGGTATGGTCAGGGCAGTACCCCAAGAGGGAGGGAAAACACCAGAAGACCAAATCGTGTTATAGAGAGCTAACAAGAAGACCAGAGCTTGCGAGGAAAGATGTTTGAGCATGAGATAATGGATACCATCAGGACCCTCAGAAGTGTTCTTACAGGCACGGAGAGCGGTGTGTAACTCAGTCGAGGAAAAAGGAGCATTATAGGATTCGTCAGAGGAAAGACTAAAAGTAATTGGAGTACTTTCCGCAACGACTTTAAGCGAGTGAAACTCAGCAGAGAGGTGAGAACCACTGCTAACTGAACTAAAGTACGAGCCCAATCGATTAGCAATTGTTTCGGAGTCTGCCACAGAAACACCATCAATGCGGAGGACTGGAGCACGGAAGGGAAGATGTTTACCAGAGATCTTACGAATACGTTTCCAAACCGAAGCGACAGGAGTGCGAGACGTAATAGAAGAAACATAGGACTCCCAACTCCGGCGCTTAGCGGCTTTGGTAGTGCGACGGAAAAGAGCAGATGCACGGCGAAAGAGAAAAAACGACTCCTGAGAAGCAGGGGTGAGACGCTTACGGCGAAAGCTTTTCCAAGCCGCCCGTTTAACCCGGAGGGCCCTGGAACACTCAGGAGACCACCAAGGGACGCATTTAGACGAGAAAGGGCGAGACGTCCGGGGAATGGACGTCAAAGCAGCACCGAAAACCAGATCCAGAAAAAACGAGAGCATGACACGGACCGATGAGAAAGGAGGAGGAAGCAAAGAAGGAACAGTAAGGGAAGCGAAAGAAGACCAGTCCGCCCGCTGGAAGCACCAACGAGGGGAGTTAGGAGTAGGAGAGTAGGTAGTCAGAGAAAGGAGAATGGGAAAATGGTCGGAATTGTGAGAATTCTCGAGAACTGACCAATGAAAATCAAGGGAAACTGAAGGGGAACACAGGGAAAGATCGATACAGGAAAACGTACGAGTCCGAGCATCAAAATGAGTAGGAGCACCAGAATTAAGGAGAAAAGAGGACGGTCCGAGAGAAAAGGTTCAAGCCGACGACCCCGGGGTGAAATAACATTGTCACCCCACAAGGTGTGCCGACCATTAAAATCACCAAGGACTAAGAATGGAGTGGGCAACTTAGATAAAATCTCGGAGAATTCGGGAAAATCGATGGGAAGAGAAGGCGACAAATACACAGAAACCACTGTTAACCAGCGGTCAAGATAGACTCTAGCAAAGGTGCAAGGGAAATGAGTAGAAAAGGACAGCTCTTCAAAAGGGACAGAACGATGAATAAGAAGACAAGTATCAAAGAGAGAGTGGGGAGAACTATAAAAAGAGTAATGAGGAAAGGGAACAGGAGGAGAGAAAAGACGAGTCTCCTGAAGACAAACGACCTTAGGGGAGTGAAGAGAAAGAAGAAAACGTAAGTCAAGCCTTTGAGCATGAAGACTACGAAGATTCCACTGCAAAATGGACATAATAAAAGAAAAAGAAAAAAGAAACCAAGAGGAGACTAAAGGACGAAAAAACAACGAAAACAAAACCAGAAAAGGAGGCAAAAGCCACCGAAAATAAGAACGCACAGAAAAAGAGGAAGGACACACAGAGAAGGAAAGAAATATACACAAATAACAATAAAGGTAAAACACACACACTTATGTACAACTAAGAAAAGGTGAATGAGGAGAACGTGGAGAATTAAAAGGAGGCAAAAGCCAACAAAAAAAAAGAAAGGGAAGAATACACACTTATACACAACAATGAAGAGGCGGATGGGCGAACGGGGAGACAGATAAATACAAATAATGAGAAAGGGAAAAAATACACACTTATGTACAACAATGAAGAGGTGGATGGGTTAACGGGGAGACAGAAGAGAAGGAGGCAGAGGGGAGGACCGAAAACTGGGGGGCATAGGGAGGCTTGACAGCGAACGAGAAGAAGAAAGAGGAGGGCCAGAAAGAGAGGAGGGAAGGGCAGAGAACGAAAGAGAGACAGAAGGAAGAGAAGAAGGTTGGGAAGGGGTAGAGACGGAAGAGGGGGGGACAGGGGAAGGAGGAGGCGGTTGAGGGGTAAGGGGCAGTGTAGAGGGGACGGGATGAATGTCAGCAGAAACGGTAAGAGGCGGGGGACGAGAAGAATTGAGAAAGGCTCGAATCTTGGGAATGGACTCAAAGGACATGTTTAAGTCCGAGGGAGGGCGAAAGCAGGAAGAGGAAGAAAGAGATGGAGAGGAGGAGGAAGGAGGGGTGGAGGAAGGAGGCAACCTCTTTTTCTTCTTCTCACCGGGACTCGGACTCCGGACAGTACGGTGGAAGTCCCTGCGTTTAGAAGAGGAGTGGGGAGAGGGAGAACGGGAGGTACGGGAAGGAATTTTGGAAATACGTTTGGTAGAGACAGGAGACCGGAAGGAAAGGGAACCACGAGACGAGGGAGGAGGAGAACTAGAGGAAGGCTTGGGATGGGACCGCTGGCGGGTGGGGCGTTGAGCCAAACCAGAAGAAGAGGGGCGAGGGCGAGGAGAGGAAGTGGAAGGAGAAGAAACGGAAGTAGGAGTAGAAGAGTCAAGCACAGAGAAAGAGTTAGACAAAGGGATAGAAGACGAAGAGACAGGAATAGGAGGAGTGGAGACAGAAGAAACCGAAGGCGTAGAAGTAAGGGAAGAAGGGACAGAGAGCGGAACAGAGGAAGAGGAGGACGAGGACAAGGGACGCGGAACGGAGGGAGTGGAAGAAGAGACGGGAGGGTGAGAGATAAGTGCAGAAATCGGACGAGGAGAGAAGCCCAGGCGAAGAGCTTCCTTACGGGCAGCAGAGTGAGTAAGGCCTTGTTTTGCTTTAAGAATTGTAACTTCAGATTCAAATTTGTAAACGGGGCAATCATGGGAATAGGCAGGATGGGAGGCTTTACAGTTGAGGCAGCAGGGGGTCGTAGACGGGCAGTCATCAGCAATATGGCCAGGTTGCGCACAGGACGGGCATGTAGGATAGTCGGGGTTGAGAGAGCGACAGTATTTCACGGGATGGCCAAAACGCCAGCAACCCCTGCACTGCTGAGGGCGGGGAAGGGATTCTAAGACGTCGATGCGAGTACCACCGACAATAACGTGAGAAGGGAGAATATTACCATCGAACGTTATTTTAGCGATATTAGAGGGATAGCGGCGATTGTGGCGAGGTTGGATGGTGTAGCAGACAATATTAATTACAACATGGTCTTGTGCAACAACGGCCTTTCCAATAAGGTCGGCACAATCTTTGAAGTCCCGATCACCGAGTTGGATATAAGAAGGGATCAGGACAGTACCTGTGCACGAGTTCATTCTTTGGTCTTTAAAAGCAGGGATGGGAGTACCGTTGGGATCTGCAAAGGCCGCCATAGCAGCAGCCTGACTCTCGTTTTGCACTGTGACTAGACGGGAATGATCATGACGAGAGTGGAAAGTGACATCCTTGCCCACCCTCTGAAGGAGACTGAGGTGGAACAGAAGGTCATCCCCGGCAAGAGGGGCTGAGGCGGGGATAGAAAAGAATTTAACAAAATCGGCAGGGGCAAAGAGATCGGAGAGAGGAAGAATAGAAGAACGAGGGCGAGCAGAAGAAGAAACTGAAGTAGATGGAACCGAAGGCGAAGGAACTGAAGGAGAAGAAAAAGAAGGAGAATATGGTTCGAAAGTGACGATATGAGATGAGGAAGCAATGGAGGAAGGAAGAGTGGCAGATGCAGTAGAAGGGATAGCAAACGACGGAAGAGAAGAGGGCAGAACTGGCGGAGCGGGGAGGGATAAGGAAGAGGAAGCAGTAGAAGAAAGAGCAGGCTGAACTAATGAAGAATCGGAAAGAGAGGTGACACACTCCACGCCTACCAAAGACGAAGCTGAGGAAGGCGCCGGAGAGCGGCCATGAGGAGAGAGTCAGAGGTTTGAGCTGGTACGGTACTAGTAGGTACGGATGCGTCGAGGGCGGAAGCCCCAGAGAGTTGAGAAAGGTCAGGTGGAGAGTCCGTGAGATCGCGTGGGACGGGGACAGGGTGCGCCTTAGCTTGGTCCGGGGTAGTGGGGTTGTATGGACGGACCATGATGACCCAAGTTGTTTTTACTATTCTAATTTCGGTTTGTCGGAAAACGAAAAAGGAAAGAAAAACTAACCAAGGGGAAGAAAAAGAAAGAAAAAGAAAAGAAAACAAACAAAGCAAAAATAAAGAGCGTACCATAAGAGCTAACAGAGCCCCCTGTCGCGAGGCAGGAAGCTCCGACCCCCACACCGACGGCACAAACAGGGGCAGGTCCTAGGGGGTTCATCCCCATACCCTACCCCCCTAGACAAGGGGGGATAGCACCACTACGTACAGAGAGGCCTAGCTTAGGCAAAACCGCTATACTGGGACTGAGGGCAAAATGAATTGCAAACATCCCCAATCTGTACGTAATGGAGGGCAGCCGGACAGAAGCCAGGAAACCCACCAGGAAGGTAGACCGGACCCCCGGAAACCGAGACCGGGCCCCACTGATGGGCGGTCCATGGAGCGACAGCACGGGCGACCGTGCCGCCGCCCCCGGTACCAACCCCCACGTGCAGTGAGCTAGCTGCCACTGCCCCTGTAAACGGGGAGGAGTCAGAACTCCCCACTCAGCGAGGGAAGGCGTCTTGAGCCTAGCCGGCACAATTTAGTGAAAAAGGAGGAGGAAACCCTCCGCAAAGCGAGGTCAAAATCGGGAACCAGAAAAACGCCGTCACCGGAAGGTTCCGCTTATCGCAAAGACGACGGGGGGGTACTTCGTCCACGACGCCGCTGTAATCCCTGCTCCGAAGAGTGGATGACAGCGACCCCGCTTCGAGCCCCGCCACCACGACAAGGTGGCTCCCCAACGGCGGGGTTATGGGTCACAGATGTACAAAATGAGGTACAGAAATATAATACTGCAACACTCGATAGTAAACATAACTTGGTATTGGAGCCCTACTATATCTTCTAATGTGATACTAATACAGTCATGAGACATAATAAGTTGCCTATACACCCGTTTGAATCATTGAACCTTTGAAGCCATTCAATGAAGCATCTGTATTGTACAGTATTGTAGAAATTTGTTTGGAATTGGATACAGATTTAATGAGGGGTGTAACTAATGCATTAGAGCACCACGACTGTACAAATGTGGTATTTGAATAACACTGAACTCATACTATCTTCTATTGTGATGAATTTGGTACTTTAATAAAACACTCATACACTGGCAATCTACCGTTTTATTACACCTAGATAGTGAACACATCTATAGTTGGGCACGCCACTCAGAGCCGTGGACTGTATGTAATCTATGGCACGACATGCATGTTCAATATCTATCCTTTGTTACCCCTTTCACTATATCAGGACACTTTTCTTCATTTTATTCTGGCTAACATTAGACAATTTAAATCAAATTAGGAAGAGTCTGTAGGAAGTAGAGGGATATTTGATACACAGTAGTTTGTACCCCTCTTATTCCTAGATGTTCCTAAGCTTAATAAAATCACCGAATATTAGTCAGAATAACACAAGAATTTCACCATCCACACTGAAAGGGTTAAGTAGAATTGACACGATGGTAAGAGAAACAACTAGTAAGGGTGGGACTTGATTTTATTCTGTTTAGCATTAAACTATTTTATTCAGCTTAGAAAGGACCTCGGAAAAGCAGGATTAAAACTATGTGAAATTACCAGTTGAATCTCATAGGTCCTTCGTAATCTGAACAGAATCATGTAATACTAGCCAGAGTAAAATTTTAAAAAGTTTTATCATAATGAAAGGGCTAAGAAAATGATTTGGCATGTACTGTATCAATGTTTCTGGCTTCATAAACTAAGTACTGTAGTGTACAGTTAGAAAGATTCCCTTATATTTACAGCAACAAGACGGGCAACACTATATTGCCAACCTTCTGCCATAATTTCATTGGTCATAAACTTAACTGTCGATCTAATAATTTTATTACAATTTCAATATTGTAATATAAAAGTAAATTATAACTAAGAAACCAAACTATTGAAAAGGGTTTATGAAAACGATAATTTACAATCTTCAACTGCTACATTTTCATATATCTTTTTACAGTGTAGCTAAATATTGTCCTTATAAATGCCCATCCTCACAAAGTGCTTCTGTTAGCATCTATCTTTTTGTTAACTCTTTCACTATTCCGTGATACCATTCTCCATTTCATTCTGTCTATCATTAAATTATTTTATTCAGTTTTGGAAGGAATTTTGAAAGTCAGAGCGTTTATCGAGATACACTTACCGCTCTCATTCCTAGAGGGCCTTCCAAAACCCAGTAAAGTCACATACTGTTGGGCAGAATAATATGAAGAAAGGTATTATAACACTGAAAGGGTTATCTAGGGGTGATTGGCTCGTGACCAACCACACATGAACATAAAAATAAACTTCTATGCGTATCTACATATATTATACAGAGACGAGTTGTATATCAGACTTCTGCATCGATTAAAATGCTTAAAACAACAAACATTATATATTTTTTACAGGATCAGTAAGTTATAAACAGCGTAACCATGGGTAAAGAAGCACTGCTGGAAGAAAATACGACATTAGGGTAGACTTGCCAGTACGTGAGCGATGGTCCAATTAGTATGAGAAATAAATATCAATTCAACACCTCTAATATTAGTAAAGTTATATTAATTAATATAGTACCAAAATGTACCACAGTTAAGGTACATTTTGACACTAAATATATTAATCCAAATCTACTAATGTCTGGTGGGTATCATGTTATTTTAATAACGTGTATTACTTGGACTGCTACGTACAGATTGGCCAGTCTATGCTATAAATCAGGCATTGGGAAAAATGTTTTCATCGCCAATAACCAACTCTGTAAGGAGCTACGTCAACAACACTAATGTCGCCACTGTATTAGAGTAACCACTGCGACTATGGTTTCATAAGTAACATAATCCGGTATGCAGATTATTTCCATTATGCTTCATATTGCCCGTACAGTAATGTAGACCCATTCAATCGGATGACGCAAATAATTATATTGGTCTAACTACCTTTAGACGATTGTATTCAATTTGCGGCCACAGGCCGTAGAGCTGTTGGTAGAGCACTCCCCTGAAAACCGTGAGGTCGAGGGTTTGAATCTCGGGCCAGCCAGTGTGCAATTTGGCAGAAGCCAGTACTATGATGGACGGCGCAGTCTAGCAATATGTGGCAACTGTTCATTGAAGTCCCTGATACATCAGGGCACCCACCCTAGCCCAGCTATTGAGCAGTGAGTGCATGGTGGTAAAAAAAAAAAAAAAACACCAAGGAGGACCTGTCTGTGTTGTAAGGTTATTATAGACAGTCGTTTTACTATTAATTTCTAGATGTCCTTCCTAAGCTGAGTATAATTATCTGGCAGTTGCATTAATAAAGTAAGGAAATCTTCACCAACTGCATTGTGCAGTACATAACCAGTTTCTTTTTATAAGCAACACTACACAGAATATTTTAATTATGTTTCCTGTCATCAAGTAATTTTATTATAGTTTAGCTGGTTATGAATGTTATTATAGTGATTCTTTAGTATGACAGATGACAATTTTAATACAGCTGCATCATTAGTGTTATTGATGTTAGAGCAACGGAATAATGATCCAAGTAACTTTTAGCCTCATTCTGATTTTATAAATATAGCAGAACAAAAATATCCGATTATCATCGTCCTACCAATAACAATCATAAATATATATAACACCTATGATATCAAATGTCATATCCTACCATTTATAAGAAAATCATATAAGAATTATTTTAAAAACATAAATTTATCTGAATTATCCATAAAGTCACTTCATATGATGTCATATAGGATGTATAAATTTAACAAGTGTCTGACTTTATCAAGTTTAATCCAAATACTGTACCTGTATTTCATTATAAGTTACCTTCTCATACTCCTAAATGAATTGTAGCCGTACCACACATAATTAATAATTCAACACATCATTAATAAAGTTACTACATATCAAGTAACAAAATGCTTAAATATTTAGTCTGATATTAATATAAGTGTTGATGTACAGTACTATTAAGAGATATAAATGTACTACACAGCTTACACAATAAAGCCGCCTAGCGCACTGAGTACAGTATATTATAAAAGACAGTGGAGGGAAGTGCACATCTCCTTCTTGTGGATTAAGGGGGTATCACACCAGAGCTTTCAGTCTCAATTTTCCGGCAACATTTCTGGGATCATTAGCAATGGCATCGGAAACTAGACATAGATTGATGTAGGTGACAAAGTTATTATATAAGTTTAACTCATAAGCTAGCAGACCAGATTTGCTGATACAAGCTGAGGGAGAAAGCGCTTGTGTGATACCGTCTTTAGATGGGCTACTGCAGATTTTCTTATGATGAACTCTTTCGAGTTTAATGTTATGGTTGGGCCAAAAGAGGCAAATGTAGTACAGTAGTAGGAACAAGTTAGATATTTGGCTGTAGCAGGGTGCCAAACAAAAGAATATTCAAACCCTGCTTTACAGATAGCGGGATTACAAGATTTTTGGAAGTGATAACATGGCTAAAACAAAGAATTTTTAGTTAAATTTCCTGTATTCCTTCTCATTTTCACTCCATTCTTGAAATTAATTGTCCCAGTTTGACACCCTGGGCTGTAGTCTGTACAGTTCTACACTTAAAGTTCCCATAAATTAAAAGGCCATTTTTTTTTCTCAGACACAGTTTCATTTAGTAATTACAAAAACATACTTCAAACCAAGCAAGTCTTTGATTTGGGCACAGTAGTGTATACTGTAGACAGTTGTGATTGTCTTGATAATTCACACAAGATCAAGTACAGATATTTATAAGAAAGCAGTTACAAATAATATGGTAGTAATATATGGGACATGAGAGTTACATTATACTGGAGCTGGGATTGTATTAAAATTGACAGAACTCATAATTTATTTAAAAATATATATAAACAATAATCAAATGACAAATCTGTTGTGTAGGATCAAGCCTTAAAAAAACAAATTGAAAAATGGCTCTATGTCATTCCTGCTGTTATGGTATTTATAGATAGATACAAAAATGGCCTAATGTTATTCCTGCTGTTACGGTATTTATAGATAGCTGAATATGTGGCCCTATGTCATTCCTGCTATTACGGTATTTATAGGTAGTGCGCAGAATACAGTACACAACTGAGTTTGATTGGTGAGGGGTAGTCAGACTATAATTATCCAGCCGACTCTAACTCCAGCCAGCAACTCGCATGCTCTGATTGGTCAATAGGTAAAAGAGCTCTAGCCAATCGCATGTGGACTGAAGCTGTTTGGAATGACCCTGATGTATATCTTGTGACAGCAACTATGGATGGTCATGGAGAATATCTCGGAACCTGGAAAAATTGAAAAAGTTAATCTCACAGGAATAAAAACTAAATATAATCAACATAAAATGAGTAGCAGAATAAATATTTACCGTCAAAATACCAGATAATATTTTATGAGGTATAATTACTCACATACTCTATTTGGTGTTCTACTGTATACTGTAGTATATTTGCTTAAGAGAAAAAAAAAAAAATTTGTACTTTTACTTGCATCAAGGTTATAGTTTTCGAAAAGGGTGAAGTCACAGAGTGTGAGGTGAAGTTGAACGGTCAGGCTCTTTTAAGTATCTGGGCAGTGTGTTGAGTAAAGATGGGACTATGGATGAAGAAGTGCGGGAGAGGGTACAACAGGGGAAGAGGATTGTAGGAACGCTGAAAGCAGTAACAAGAAATAGGGTGGTCAGTATGGAAGTGAAGAAGTCCTTGCATGACAGTGTGGCAATCCTGACACTGACTTACGGAAGCGAAGCATGGACGTTTGAGAAGAGACTCAGACCAAGAGTGAGAGGGGTGGAAATGAGTTACTTGAGAAGTGCGTGCTGAGTTACATGGAGGGATAGACAAACGAATGAGGAAGTAAGAATGAGGTGTGGTGTAGAGGTAGATGCGCTGGAAAGTGTGAAAAGGAACACCTTGAGATGGTTCAGCCATATGGAACGTATGGGAAGCGAGAGAATGACTAAGAAGGTGTACGAGAGCGAGATGGAAGGACAGAGAGGGAGAGGTGGACCGAAAGAGAGGTGGAAGGATAGAGTGAGGAAGTATATGGATGAAGGCGGTGCTGGTTGGGAGGAAGGGCGTCGACTGACTGGGGACAGAGGTGCATGGGGGCGGTTCGTTCGTGGTCACCCCTTCGGGGATCACGGCGTCAGGCAATAGATAGATAGATGTATGCACATGTACAGTATGTATATACTCAGGCACATACCCGATTGCTGGGAGTGGCCTATTCGAGACAGAGCCCAAACAGAAACCTTTAAAGTTCCAATTCTTAGGGTCCGGGACCAATTTCGCGTTCCCTCGACCCTTTCTCTGTCTTGATGAGTAGGAAAATTTTACAAGGGGAGGAAGATTCCTAGCCTCCTGCCCCCATGCATCATGAATTGATAAATTTGATATATAATGGTACTTAAGCCAAGAACAGATATATTCATAAAATTAAGAAAATACTTACAAGATTCTCCATGTAGAATGCTGAACTGGAGTACCGGTATACAGTGGTGGTACCCCAAGGAGCCACTAAAGTAGGGTCAATGGAGCATACTTTCACTTGATGTAGTCTTTTATGTCAAAATGCCTTCCTTGTTTATTAAGCTGCGTTCATTGGAGTCGTAAGTTCTTGTAGTCAATTATGTGTATATATTTTCTTTCTGGCATACATATTGCTGAAGGAGTTTATCGAGACGCTAGGACAGGCAGATCTTTTAGCTACACATCGACAAGGAGGGCTGACGTATGTGAGAGAAAGTTGTCCATGTCTGCACTACCACACTAGTCTTAGTCCATGGCCAGAGCAAAAATCAGTACCATCCAAGACCGCTATTAGTTAGAATGATTGTTTCTCGTAGACATTGAAGGGCAACTAGCATTATAATCTACACCACAATGTATATATTTTTGTGGATGTGTTTTTCCAAGCTGATTATCTTTGTCAATGAGTATCTATATCATTTAGTAATCCTTTATTAGATTTTATGCTGAGAATTTGCCCCACTTGAATGGCACTGATTAGTAAAATTTCAGACTCTGGTCATGAGCTAATCAAAAAGAGCTGGTCATGATTTGGTGAGTTTCAAGTATTTACCAGGAACCACCGTCTTGGTAGTTGAGGGAGACACAGTAATGGTTGATGTGGTAATGGTCGACGTAGTACTGGTGTTTGCGCATGAACACTGCCACATGCAACCATATAGTTGCTTCTTTGATTTGTCAGATAAAGTCTTGGCCAATTCCTTGCCTATTTTGTTTCACTTAACTATAATATTGTCTGATATTCCTGAATGTACACTTATAAATTTTGTGCTATATAGATGGACACCAACTAGGTCATATGGTTATGTAGTATCTATGTTAATGATGACCAGGTATATTACAGTCTTGCAGAAAAATATTGGCAGCAAATATTATGAAGCTATTAAACACAAAGTACAGTATACTTGATACAGTTAGTGTTTTTCTTCACCTTAGACAACTGTTATATGCTGAGTAAACCATTACTGAGGTTTACAGAAGTATTTTCACACATTTAAAGATGTGCGAGAGCATTTTTTTAAATAAGAGATACATTTACAAGCCTCAAGAGGGTCACTGTTTCTGTCTGCACTCACAGAGAAGCAGACTGAATAGAACCATCTCACTGGACACTACCATACCTTAAGTATATTATATAAAGCTTATTTTGTAACTCACAAATTATTGAACATGGGACTCTAACATTATACTATGTACACAAAGTTCCACAGCATGTAAAGCTTAAAGTTGAGTATGCTTTCTATGCAGCCACGTGCACACACACACACGAGCTGCCGCTAACCTGACAGATATCGGACCTAACATTCTCTCCTATGCTGACTTGACAAGTGATTGGTGAAGTGATTCTGGAGTACTACCCAAGTTGCTACGGATTGTTGTGCTTGGTTTGATATCGAGGTATAATTCATTTACCTAACTTATGCATTGGAGTTGCAACTATCATGTAATGACTAAGAGGTCTGTTTTGGTTTGTATTATAGTGTGTTCTATTATATTTACTGTAGATACAAGTTTTATATATAAAATTAATTACAAAGTATTTTTACCTCTCTTCTGTGAAATATACTCTGCTTTTCCAAAAGTTACATCCAGATTAACCTATTTCTATCACTTCACAAATACCCTATCCAAAACAATGCTCATAATAGTTTGTTATTTTTTTTTAGTATGGTACCAATTTTCAAACACAGCACTATTAACATACCCCAATAATTAGAGTACAATCTCAATCAAGGTTTTGATTTGGCATTTCCCTCCTTAATTCTACAGTAGTTAAATTACTTAAATCCTTGTAAATATCTTTCACAGTGAGTCAATTGTATGATTTTTAACAAATCAGTTTTCTAATTTCATACAATAGTTTGTACTTCATCAATTTGGTTCATTCACTTGGCTTTAAACATAAATTGATATGCTAATATTTAACATATCAACTCAATACCACACATTTTCCCCATCTCGTTTATTCAATAATCAACCAGGACATATTAATTAATTTTCCTATCATATTAATAGCTTCCTTATATTTCTTCTTTTATATACTATATATCAAGCCACGGCCATCTTGTCAGATCCATTGAAACTCCCATTCATCTGTTTATGATCAAATCAATCTCATTAGATCCATACCAACACCCACACCACAAGGCTACAATCCTTTGCAATTGCGAAGAAATCACTAAGCCCCTTCACAATCGCAGGAACACCATTACACTCCTTCACAATTGTAGGGAAACTTTCACAATCACAAGATCACCAATGCATTCCTTCACAATCATGAGAAAACACAACTACATTCCCTCATAATTGCGAGAGCATCACTACAATCCTTCACAATCGCAGGGACACCATTACACTCTTTCACAATTATGATAAAACACAACTATACTCCTTCACAATTGCGGAATACCATTACATCCCTTTACAAACATGAGATAACACCACTACACGCCCTCACAATCGCGAGAACACCAACACTTGCGCACAATATCGACATCCTTCATATACTTGGTGCCGTCGTTGCAGATCATGGAAACGCGTTTCTTGTGGTAGTGTTTGGGTTGGCAGCAGTCTCGCCCGCACCCGCCGCTGCAAGTGTATTGACGCACAGGTCGACGCGACCGACACCCGTAGTCATATACGTATGCCTTTTCCCTCTCACGTTGGCAGGAGGGAGCTGAAAGAGAAAGTAAGACATTTAGATATTCAGAAAAACTTGTGAAATATAAATAATAGTTAAAACAATGGAGGAACAGTGTGGCACAGTGGAGATCTATCTATATATTATTAATGATAATGAGACATCAGGACATGGGCCACACAGTAATGGTAGCCATAGACATCAGCAAGGCCTTCGACACTGTACCCCAACATACACTCACACAAAAAATATACAAAACACCATACTACACAACAATGACAAGAAATGGCTCACAACATTCATCTCTGGCAGACATAGACAAGTCACTTACAACAATCACACATCCAAAGCATGTACACTAACCAACGGCGTGCCTCAAGGAGCAGTCCTATCACCAACACTTTTTAACCTTTTTCTCCATGATCTCCCACAACCGAACTCAGAACATGAAACACACATCCTCTCATATGCAGACGACCTAACCATCACCTCACAGCACCCCAAAATCGAACAAGCAACAAGTCACCTACAACAATACCTCCGACAACTGGAAAAATGGCTCCTACAGAACCGCAAGACAGTCTCACCCCAAAAATCCTCCATCACTTTGCTTACCCCAGACAGACATTAATCACGCTTTCACCCACATGTAACACTACTCAACGAACCACTTCCCCTCAACTGAACCCCTAAAATACTTGGCATAACTTATGACACACACATGACATTTACCCCACACATAGAAAACACAAACACCAGAGCCCTACAAAAACTAAACGCCCTCAGAATCCTCACAGGCAAGGACTTTGGCCAACAAAAAGAAACACAGTCCATACATCACAAACAGTACATCTGCACAACCATGCAATATGCTTCTCAAGCCTGGTCATCCTGCACCTCAACCGCAAACATGAAGAAACTACAAACCACTCAGAATAAAGCCCTCAAAATCATAACAGGATGCACACAAACCACAAACACAAATCACATACATGCAGAAACACAGATCCTCCCCCTGAATACCCATTTAGAGATGATTATCAGTGTTAGACACTACAGTAGTGTGTAAAAATGAGGGTAGGTTACAGAAGCAGTGGGTGAAGAGAGGAACGAGAGAGGAGGAGTGGTGAAAAGGGTAGAAAGGTTACAGGAGGAGGGAGTTAAGGAAGAGTTCAAGAAAGTAGTAAAAATATGGCTAGGTAAGTTTGGTTGGGGCAAATGGAGGAAATGGAAGAAGTGAGTAAATTGTTTAAGGAAGAGATATGTGCAGCATGTGAGAAGGTATATGGGGTTAGGAGAAGGGTGAGAGGAGTGAATGGAATAGCATGGTGTACTAAGGAGTAAGGAGATGTAGTAAGATGTCAGAGTAAAAGAAAGATTTTTTTTTTTTTTAAATATTAGTTTAACCCGACCACTGAGCTCCACAAAAGAACTCTCATAGGGCTGGCCCGAAGGAATCGATCAAGATATATAACTAAACAAGTCAAGATAGATAGGGAAGGGCAGGAGGGGAACAAATCGAGGAAGGTGAAGACACGCAGATATTTCCCGCCATTTCACCAGTTCAGCCGGACCACATGAGCTCCACATCATAGCTCTTATAGGGCAGGGCCGAAGGATGAGGCAAGAACTGCTACACAGCAACACCAACCAAGAAAAGATCAGGCGAAGAATGAGAGATCAGGTCAAAGGTAGAAAAACCCCACAGTGAGAAGAAAAAAATGCATTACCGAAGGGAATCAAGTCAGTTCGGCCACATCAGCAACCGAGAGACAAAACGGGTCAGGAGTCAACTATCTAGCCAGGCCAGGGATAAATGAGATATAGGCTGCCCGAGGACAGCCGAATGGGACAGAATAAGAATAGAAGGGGAAAAAACATAGAATGAGGAAAGAAAAACTACTCAAAATTAGTAAAGCTGATGACGAAAGCTCGAGGAGAGAGGGAGGGAAATAACCCTAGCACTCCCCCATCAAGCCCCAGTCGCCGGCCCCGAAGCCCCCCAAACACGCCAAGGAGAGTAGTACCAGGGGGGAAAAGCAAGCATACAGTAAATGGTTTGTAATAGAGGGAATGACGATCTAGAGAGACAGAAAAGGGAATTATATGTGGAGATAATGAGAGTGGTGAAGTGAAGATAGTAGTGAGGGAAAGTAAGAGAAGAGAAAATGAGGAATTTGGAACAAATTTAAGTGCAAATTGGAGAGAGTGTAAGAAATTGTTTTGGAAAGAGGGCAAGAAAGTTAGCGAGGATGACAAAGGATGTAGCAAAGGTGTGAAAGATAAAAATGGATGAATGCTAGTGGTAAGTTGCTGGAAGTGGTGAAGAGCATGTATGATGTTGCAAGGGCGGCAGTGCATCTAAAAGATGAACAGAGCAAGTTCTTTGATCTGAATGTTGGGATAAAACAAGAGTATGTGATGTCCCCATGGTCGTTCAATATATATATATATATATATATATATATATATATATATATATATATATATATATATATATATATATATATATATATATATATATATATATATATATATATATATATATATATACATGTACTGTATATGGATGGAGTAATGAAAGAAATACAAGGAAGAGCAGTGGATGTTGGAGTACCCCTGATAAGGAAAGGGAGTGAGTGGAAGCTGCCTGTACAATTGTTTGCTGAGGATAGCCTACAGTTCTGATGAGTGATAATGAGTGGGAGTTGCAGAGTTTGGTAAATGTGTTTGGAGATGTGTGTGAGAAATGAAACCTGAAGGTCAATGTGATGAAGAGTAAGGTTATGGTCTTTGAAATAAATGCATTCATGGACTGTGAGGTGAGGCTGAATGGTAAGGTAATGGAGAATGTCAACTCATTTAAGTATTTGGGCAGTGTGATGAGTAAAGATTAGAGTACAGTATACAGGATGAAGTGCGAGTGAGGGTACAACAGGGGAAGAGGGTTGTAGGAATGCTGAAAGCAGTGACAAGGAATAGGGTGATGAGCAGGGAACTAAGAAATAACTGCAGAGGCACACCTTGAGATGGTTTGGTCATGTGGAGGATAAGGAAAATGAGAGAATGAGAGAATGACTAAATGAGTGTACTAGAGTGAGGTGGAAGGGCAGAGAGGAGGAGGCAAACTGAGTGAGATGGAAGGATGGAGCTGAGAGGTATAAGAGTGAAAGGGGTGTTGGGTGGGAGGAGGAATGCCGACTGACAGAGGATAGAGGTACAAGGAGGAGCTTCTCTCGTGGCCACCTCCTCGGGGATTAGGGCGTCTGGCAATAGATGGATATAATTATATATACTGTATATATAAATATATACCTTGGTTGCAGAACTTGCCGCTCCATCCTCTCTTACAGCGGCACCGGTAGCCTCCTGTCCGACGCTTGGGGCGGCATCGACCATTTTCACACCGGTTGGCTGAACACGAGTCATTGTCTGGTGGGGATTGGTAGCTAGGATCAGTACTTTCATATAGATTCTTTTTCAATATTCATATCATAAACTTTTCCAAATGGTACTGTATATCAATTTTCCTACATAATCAGAATTATAAAGGCTTAAGATAATGTTCCCAAATAATATTTGGATTTTGGACACTCCAGTGCACCTGAAATAGACTATGTCAATAAAATTCTATAACTCCTCTTCATCAAACAAGACATTATTTTTCAAGTAATGTACCTTTATGTTGTATCAACTTATCACATCAAATTGCATAAAAATTAAATAATTAATTCTAATAACTTTTCCAAAACAGGCAGTTTTATCAGTGACTTTTACAAACAAACATAATAACTATATACCTCATTACTATGTATTTCATAATATTACACCATTAAAGCTTACATACCAGTTTGGTCACTCTGCAAACTGAGGGACGACATGCGGTAGGTAGTAGACATTGATGACATACCCTGGTTGCAGAATTTGCCGCTCCATCCCTTCTTGCAGCGGCACCGGTAGCCGCCTCCTGCCCTTCGACGTGCACGACATCGACCGTTCTCACACTGGTGTCCCTCACATGCCTCACTCACATTACCTAAAAACATAACAGAATCCAATTACCCGCCACTCTGGGATTCAGGCTCCTCATCAATGGGCAGTATGACAACCTGGAAAATTAACCTCCAGCAGGTAGCTTACCAACACAGCAGGATGCCGGCTGGGGCCTGGGGCTCCCACTAATAGAAAAGCCGAGTCACCATCTATTTCTTAGAAAAGTTAAAAGTTATTGCATTCCTTTACGACACCAACTGCAGTTGTTGTTGTTGTTGTTGTTGTTGTTGTAGTTCCCCAGACTATCTGGCCAATCAGTCCTGAGTTCAGTAGACCGAAGCCGCTCCAGATGCTCGGGCCCTCAAAGGGGCCAGTGAGAGATAAGATCTGTCTCTGAGAGGGCATCAGGGGAGGGGGATCTTCAGCCCACGGGCTAGCACCCCCGGGCCAATTCCCCCACCAACTGCAGTTATCAGTGGTGGATCTAGCCTTTTTTCTGTCAAAGATACTACAAGGTAGCACTTGGTTTCTGATCAGGAGTTTCTTTCCTCCAGCAGGTTAGGGGGGCCTCTACCCATGTGGTAGAGGAAATATAAGAATATACCCCACGTATCTACTGCGTGTATTAAGACAAGACAAGAAGGGTCTTGAGTTGGATCTATTGGAATATTGCGTTCAGTCCTGGTACCCCTACTACCAAAAATATATGGACAAACTGGAGCGAGTTCTACGTAGAGTTACCAAAATGATACCGTGTTCGAGGAGCAAACCATAAGAGGAGCATCTTGAGGAATTTAATCCTTTTCCCCTAGCACAGCAGAGATTAAGAGGTGACATAAATCAAGTTTTAAAGATCACCAAAGGCATCGCCAATTTCAACAGCAGTAAGTACTTTATAATCGACCAGTCAAATTACACATGGGGATAATGGTTACAAAATCATTGGTAAATCATTTAACTCGCATGAATCTAAGAACTTCTTTGTTAATTGTCAATCTGTGGAATGGGATTCCCCGAAATGTTATAGACTGCAACTCTGTTTGCCTAGACAAGCACCTTGCCTGAAACCCACGGATGACTGTATTTGCATTTCTTCAGAGGGAGGATCTGTGTTTCTGCATGTATGATTTGTGTTTGTGGATTGAGTGCATCCTGTTATGATGTTGAGGGCATTATTCTAAGTGGTTTGTTGTTGTTGTTGTTGTTGTTGTTCCCCAGGCTGTCTGGCCGAACAACCCCAAGGTCTCGAGCAAGGCCAAGGCCATAAACGAGTGCCCCCACAAAACCCTCCCTGCTTACCACAAACAAAGCCCGGGTGACCTTAGCCACTCCAAGGCAGGGAGCTGAAGAGGGTGCGGAAACGCCCGGGAAACCAAAGCCCCACCCAAGGCCCTGTGCCACTCAGCAATTATGAAGGGAAAGTTGAGGGGCAAGGGAAAAATGTGACGCTTTGGCTCCCAATCTTGGCAGTAGGGAGGTCAATCCACGGAAAAGACGCCGTCACTTGAGATCTAGAAGATATATAAGTAAAAGGAACAGTCAGAGTAAGCTATGGGTATGGCAGAGATCGCTCAGCTCTCACTCTGATAGACCAGCCCATCACCACTAAGTGACTAAGTGGTTTGTAGTTTTTTGTGGTTGTGGTTGTGGTTGAGGTATAGGGTGACCAGGCTTGGGATGCATAGTGCATGGTTGTGTGAATGTCTGTTTGTAAAGTATGGACGGTGTGTCTTTTTGTTGGCCAAATTCCTTACCTATGAGGGTTTTGAGGGCATTTAGTTTTTGTAAGGATCTGGTGTTTTTGCTTTCTATGTGTGGAGTAAATGTCATGTATGTGTCATAGGTAGTGGCAAGTAATTTAGGCATTCGGCTTAGGCGGAGTGGTTTGTTGAGTTGTGTGACGTGGGTGAAAGCAAGATTCGTGTCTGTCTGGGGTAAGCAAAGTGATGGAGGATTTTTGGGGTGTTGTGATGTGATGGTGAAGTCTTCGCCATATTAGAGGATGTGTATTTCATGTGCCGGGTTAGGTTGTGAGAGATCGTGGAGGAAAAGGCTAAAAAGTGTTGGGTCTCGACTGCTCCCTGAGGGAAACCGTTGGGTAGTGTACGTGTTTTGGATATATGGTTGTTGTAGGTGACATGTACATGTCTGCCAGAGATGAAGTTTGTGAGCCATTTCTTGTCATTATTGTGTAGTGTGGTGGTTAGTATTGTTTGTATGAGTGTGTGTCGGGGTACAGTGTAGAAGGCCTTGCTGATGTTTATAGCTGCCATTACTGTGTGTGTGTTTTCCTTTGCCCCTCAATTTTCTCTTCATAATTGCTGAGGGGCACAGGGCCCTGGGTGGGTCTTTGGTTTCCCGGGCGTTTCAGCACCCTCCTCCGCTCCCCGCCATGGAGTGGCTTCGGTTACCCAGGCTTTATTGTGGTCGGCAGGGAGGGTTCTGTGGGGGCGCTCGGTTATGGCCTTGGCCTTGCTCGGGGCCTTGGGGCTGTTCGGCCAGGCAGCTTGGGGAACAACAACAACTGTGTGTGTGTGTGTGTGTGTGTGTGAGGGGGGTGGGGGGGGAGGGGGGGGGAGCAGGCTTGGTTGATTGTTGTTGTTGATGATGCTTTTATTTTATACTAGCCCACTGGGCCTAGGCCCTCTCAAGGCTTGTGTTGGAGGAGGTGGTACAGAGTTTTAAGTCACGTATATGTCAGTAGTTATATGTCATTGTATAAATTTATAGCTCTCAGGAAGTGACAAATAGGGGTGAAATTGAAAGAGTCTGAGTCAGAGAGGATGTCATGTAATGAGGTGTTCAACAAGAATCGCCGTCTTTCAGATGTATAGACGGGACAAATACAAAGAAAGTGAAAAACAGTCAATGATGTATGGCAATGTTGGCATTCAGGTGGTTGACCACGAGGTGTGAACACCAGGTAACCATCTGTGAGGCGTGTGTGGCCTAAACGTAATCTAGTTAATAGGGTTTGGTCTGCGCGTGAACCATTAATTGAAGAGGGCCACAAGTGTATGTCATCCTTAATGGAGCGAAGGTGGCCAGTTAATGGTTGCGCTCTCCACTCAACTCGCCAAGCGTCATACACATGGCGACGGAGGACAGGGAGCATATCCTCCAAACACAGCTAAGTAGCAGAGGGTGTACCATGACACGCTTGCTTAGCGAGGAAGTCTGCATGCTCATTCCCGGGAATTCCTACATGCGCGGGGTCCAGCACAGTGTGATGGATCTATTAGCGCACTGTAATTTGTGTATTGTGTGGATGATAGTCTTGACCAATGGGTCCTTGGGGGCAAATACACACAAGGCTTGCAGTGCACTCTTTGAATCACTACAGATAACGACCCGTGGAGTGTTCCTCGACAATGAGGAGATGGTGTTTAAAGCACCTTGAATAGCCCATAATTCAGCAGTGAAAACCGTGGAGTGATGGTGTAAGGCACTTTGATACAAGCCATGGTCTGAGACTGCAGCGCAACCCACGGCATCCACATTTTTCGAGCCATCGGTGTAAATGAAATCAGCCGGGATATGACCATCAAGATGTTGTAAAGCGAGATGTCGACATTGAGATGGGGCTTGGGCATTAAGTTGATCTGCTAAGTGAAAGCAAACTGTAGGGTGTTTTAGGGTCCATGGAGTGATGTGACTAGGAGGGGGAGTTATGGGAGGAACGGTGATATTGTAAGTTGAGAGCAATTGGCGAGACAATATTGGGAATGGCACCGGAATGGTTGAACGATAGTTATCTGTGGAATAGAATAGTTCTAGTAGAGTTGGTTCATGACGGAGGCGAACAGCCTTATGCATGAGGACTAATCGACGGTGGTAGGCTAGAAGTAAGGTCCCAGCCTCACATAGGATATTGTAGACACGAGAAGAACGAAATGCCCCCGAGCTAATGTGGATGCCCAAATGGTGTACGCTGTCGAGGGTTCCTAATGTGGAAGCAGAGGCCATGCCATAGACAGGGCTACCATAATCTAAGGCTGAGAGGATGGTAGCTCTGTAGAACAGTAAGAGCGTAGCGCGATCTGCGCCCCAATGGACTCGTGCAACTGTTTTCAGAACATTCATTCTCTGGAGGCAACGTGCCTTTAAGCAGGCAATGTGACTCTTCCAATTGAGGTGAGTATCAAAGACTATACCAAGGAACCTGGTATGTGGAAGAATCTGAATATTAGAATTTCCCATGGTGAGAGTAATGGACTGTTTACGTAAATGTCGAACATTTCTATAGAATACAACGGCGTTAGTCTTTTCAGCAGAAAATTGAAAACCAGCAGTGGATGCCCAAGAGTGGATGGATTTTAGAGCAATGTTAAGACGCCGTTGTATGTGAGTCAGACTGGGAGAAGTATAATATACTGCAAAGTCATCCACATACTGTACAAGCTATACAGCTTGGTTGAATGAGAGGGTGGACAGGCTTGGTTGATGCCATCAAATATGTAATGTATGTATATTCTTAGGCAAATACCCCATACCTGGGGGTATATGTGGAGTTAATATGGTGTGTAGTGTTGTGGGTGGAGTGTTTAGGTTGAAAGCCATGTTGGGAAGTTGAGAAGGAGATGTCTGCGTTGATTCTTTGGAGGATGAGTCTTTCAAGTAATTTGGAGATGTTAGGTAGAAGGGAGATGGGTCTTTCGGAGGATGGGGAAAGTAGTGGCATGTTTCCAGATGCTTGGTATGGTATAGATGGGTAGATAGATCAATAGATAGATATGGGCTGCCTAAAATTGGAAAAACACACACACACTTTCTAAATCTCTCTAACTGTTTTTTTCTCCCCTCTCTCTCTCTAACCTTGAGTTGGTGGTGATGGCTGAAGAGGATTAGCAGTCTGCGATCTAGGGCCACCTCCTCTCCCGCCTTGCCGCCTCCTATTGCCGCCACCCCCTGGTCTTGCCCCACTCTCTTGACCACTTCCTCCACCTCCAGATGCTGCTAAAGCCCTTCTCTCTGCCCCCTGGTCTCCCTGCTGACCATCTCCACACCCTGGCACCACCTTGTTTTGCTTCTCACTTTCTGCCAGATCTTGGACTCTCCCGTTGATCTCCACTAGGCTCATACAACCTGGAAAATTAGATATATTGTGTTGTAGTAAGCCAAGAGGTAAAAGGAAAAAGCATTAACTGTCTTGATAGCGTATTACTTAGTGCGCGGAATTTTGGTGTGAATATCCTAGGTTCAAAACCATGGAGTACCACATGTATTCATTGTTTCATTAATTAGGTTTATCTGTAAGTTAATTTGTGGGTTGATGATATGAATTTAAGCAAGAGAGACAAACACTTATGAGGGAGCTAGGGATAAAGATATTGGAGACATATTATATACGGTATAGGATAGAAATTTGGCTTAGTTTATTGTAATATAAATGCTATTGGTAGATGTCAAGCCCGGGCAACTTGACCTAGCAATTTGTGACAAACGCCTAATATTCATGGCCACCCCTTCACAGGAATTACAGCTTTTAAAAAAAAAAAAAAAAAAAAAAAAAATTATATATATATATATATATATATATATATATATATATTATAGTATACAGTATATATACAGTAGCCTATATATATATAAAATACAAAAATCTTTACCAGACATAGAGGCAATATCTATGCAAAAAAAAAGTCGGTCTGTGTGCATACTCCATGACAGTTATTCAGATGGAAGAGTCGCTTCTCTGGAAGACATAGTTAGCATATTTAACCCTTAATTGGCGGCGCGCAACTTATGTCGTGTGAAATAAATATGGACTAAGTGGCGGTTCACAACTTATGTCGTGTGCCATTTTCACCATGTAATGTTGCTGAGAGAGAGAGATGAGTGGTGGGAGTAGCGTAGCAAGCGTATGACTGCTCCAGACCACCGCGGCGGACCTACTGACATGAATCCCACCCTCCCCCACCCTCTCGCACTCGCTACACAGGGAATTATGTAGGGAAAGTACCTAATTACATGGTTTTTGCACTCGTGTTGCGCGATCGTTGCAAGAGAACCAGTGGTCGTACAAGGATGGTTGGGGTGTCATTGGAAAGCTCTGTTTATGCCCTTTCAGGGATAGATACTTGTTTTACGCTCTGGGTCTTATTTAGGCATGAAAATGATCACGTAAACAACCCTATTTAGGGTAAAAACACCCCGCTGGGCGCTACGGTCAAATAGACCACCTAGCCCGCTAAATAAGGGTTAATAATACTGTACATATAACTGTTTACTGAAGTCCCTGATCATCAGGTCACCCACCCTAGCCCAGCTCTTGAGCAGGGAGTGTAATGGTAGTAAAAAACACATCATAACTAAAGGTATAGCCTGGGAAAGTTATTAGTGACACACATTATATAATCTATGAACCAATTACTGGGATAAGAACATATCATCAACTAAATTCTTCCTCTTCTTACTGTACACATAGCTATCAAATGGATAATGATCAATGTGGCCACTGCTTCACTCTCATCTCATTAGTTAGTTCAAACAGTTGGCATGGAGGTAACCCAGAACTTTTTGAAACAGTGCAAAGAATATAGTCTTGGTCGTTTTACCTCTGAAGCTGCTAGTGTTGCGGAGATGCCAGTGGTTATGTGCATGTCTAGCGACCTCTGGCGGGACTCCCCCGAGGAATAACGGTGCATCAACCTCCAACTGCTCCTGATCCCCAGCGTTGACCATGGACCGCGACCGACCACCGTCCACTCGTAGTGTGAAGTTCTGGTGCACTGAGAGGAGTTCTACTGTATGCTCTGATTCGTCACTTACTAGTTCGTAGCTGTGGGTGGGAATGGTATTATAATGAGAAGATAAATATAGCACCTTTGATCATACGAGTGATACAACATATTATGATTTACAGTATGAATCAAATCTAGCATTAGACTTTAACAAAACAAAGATTTGATAAATATATGTAGCTTAAAGGCATACTTCCATGTGAACATGAGAAAACTTGTGTGCAATGTACCCCATGACAGGTCTTCAGTGGGCAGAGACTCTGAAGATCAAAGACAGCATACTAGAGTTTAGAATAATGATCATGGGACAGAAATAAAGCATTTGGTATGACCTAATGCTTTTCTTGTTGCTAAATTGATTGCACACATTCACTTGCAAGGGAATGTCTTTTTGCCTTCCCCTATATATATTTCTAGCCAATGTTAAATGATCTAATCCATTAACCCCTTTTAATCATTGCATACAACATGCAGGAATTATAGGGGAAGACTATTTTCTGGGAAACAAAAGTTCCCTTTTTCAGAAGACCAATCAAAATAAGACTTGAACACCTGAAGCTCAATTTAAAAAGTACCAAAGAGAAAGGATATTTCCAACCATTCAGTTCTGGTCATTGTTCTAGCCTTTGAGAGTTGTATAAGAAGAAGTGTTTCTGAGCAATGAAATACTATATTATACTATATTATATCTAAATTAGTACACACCTAAACATAGTCGAAGCAGGGTGGTTGCCAACATCATAGCTAATCCTGAGCCGGCCCTTGAACACTTCCACGGCCAAATGGTTCTGGCCGGCACCAAGGTATGCCAACACACCATTAGCGGAGCGTGTGGTAAAGCTAAGTGTCACATTGAGGGCAGCCTCGGTGGACGGGCTGACAATCTGTACAAAGCTTCCGGGGTCTACATACTGTACTGCTGTCATGTGTTGGCAATATTTTCCTGGGGGTGAAAGAGGTGTAAAGTTTATAGCATACACGTTTCTAGTTTTAATAACACTAAAATCGTCACTGAAATACAGTCGCCACATGTTCTAAAAATCATCACAAATGCCACCATAACTAAGACAAATGATGAAACCTTTTAGTAGTTATCAGAGTATAGTACCATCACATTTGAAGGTAACATATATGTAATGGTGACTTTAGTTTTGTAATTGAACTTCACTTACTGTAATCTACAGTACTTTATAATCTGTATAACTATTAGTAGTAAAGGCAGATTATTCCCAAAATTATGATCTGTTTTTCTAACCACCCACCACAAGACTTTTTACTGACTTTTAATACACCTTAATATACAAATAGAAAAATTACTAATAACTGACTTCCCAAATTGACTAATTCCTTGAACGTGACGATAGTGCGTTGTTATGTGTGCGATTAGTTTGCTTGGGAACCAGATTAACTTGCTCATGTAGTAATGTACACCCTATGTGGTGGATTGTGTTCTTTTATTTCATAAATTTTATTTTTGTAAGCGTTGTTTCCACATAGCGATTTTGATAAGTTAATTTGACTTTATATTGTCTTTGTCCCTGTCCATACTTAGTGTACTCAAACTAGTATGAACAGTCTCGATGTTACGTAATCTGGGTTGATGTAGCGTTACGTATCTTTCCGTAGTCTTAAGTTGGACGCTTCCATAACCTTGGTCGAGCGTTCCATGATTGGGTAGAATATATTATTCTATAGTTGTATATGGGAAAGTATTGTAGGATTATAATTCCCATATATATACAGTAAAAGTCCGTTAATCCGACGACCGATGATTCGAATCTCCCAATAGTCCGAATTTTTCAATTTGAGGCCAAATCCGAATTCACCCGATGGTCCGAATTTCAAGAAGTCCCAAAGTCCCCTTTTTGAGGCATTAGGCCACTCAAATGACACATAATGGAGCACACACATATCATATGTTCATGAATTCACTTTAAAAGTTTACCATTGTCATTGTAGCCTATTATCTACTTCAAAACATTCAGATTAATGGTCAAAGGAAGCTACTGATATAATCGTAAACACCTTCGTCTTCTTCTTCTTCCACATCGTCTGCTAGAGAGTTTGTTTTGCTCTTGAACGCATCCTTGGGACGCTCCGATGCGCTACTGGCTTGCACCGCATTTTCTGCAAGCGCATTCAGTTTTGAGCTTGAAAACGCACCTTTCAAGAAGTCCCAAAGTCCCCTTTTTGAGGCATTAGGCCACTCAAATGACACATAATGGAGCACACACATATCATATGTTCATGAATTCACTTTAAAAGTTTACCATTGTCATTGTAGCCTATTATCTACTTCAAAACATTCAGATTAATGGTCAAAGGAAGCTACTGATATAATCGTAAACACCTTCGTCTTCTTCTTCTTCCACATCGTCTGCTAGAGAGTTTGTTTTGCTCTGGAACGCATCCTTGGGACGCTCCGATGCGCTACTGGCTTGCACCGCATTTTCTGCAAGCGCATTCAGTCTTGAGCTTGAAAACGTACCTTTGGACGTATTAGTCTTGAGCTTGAAAACGCACCTTTGGATGTTCCGATACGCTACTATTTATAGTTCAGTGATCGGAGCATCCCAAGGGTGCTTTCAAGACAACAAGACAAGGGTGCTTTCAATACAATATAATATAACAGAGCACGTCACAAAAGGAAAATCACAAAAGGAAAATTACAAGAACCTCTCAGGGAAGTGCCGTTGTTAAGGCATTACTTCCCGAACCACATCTGATCTTCAAGAGCAAGACAAACTCGCTAGTAGACGGAAGAAGAAGAAGACGTTTATATCAGCAGATTCCTTTGACCATTAATCTGAATGTTTTGAAGTAGTTAATAGGCTACAATGACAATGGTAAACTTTTGAAGTGATTTCATGAACATATGATATGTGTGTGTGCACCATTGTGTCATTTGGGTGGCCTAATGTCTCAATGTTTTCGTCATACACAGGTTCATAGGGGTAAAGTCCGATAATCCGAAAAATCCACTAATCCGAACGAGAGCCGGTCCGCTGCCCTTCGGATTAACGGAAGTTTACTGTATATATATATTTGAATTATTTAAGATTGTTTATAAGTATCTCATTGTAAAGAAGATGGGATACATTTTCCATATGTTATGCGCATGCGCGGTATGTCACGACAGAGACGAACATAACGCGCTCGCCACTCTCCAACCAACCTCCGTCCCAGCTACACACGCTAAGCCTTCTTCCTATAGTTTCATAATCAGGTGTTTTCGCTTCACGTTCATCTCATACTCCATATAGTCACTAAATCATCATCTTTGTTACTTAGCACAACTTAACGTAAATATCTATCCTATCCTAGCCTATTGTAGCCTCTTTTCATACTTTGTTTACTATACTAACCACTTCCAGTCATTTAGCCTATTTTCCGCCATCCTCCAATCACCAGCTGAGTTCATCTAAGGGTAATTATATATTCTATATGGTTAATGTTTCTTCAATAATAATAATATACAGTCCACTTATCTAAATTAGCCATAGTCCCAGTTTTGGTTTGTTTAGTTTGCAAGTTTTACATTTTAACCTATCTCCTTACCTGAATATCCTGGAGAGCACTTGCAGACATACTCCCCCTCCACCTGTGGCACAATACAGACTCCGTGGCGACAGTCATGGCGGAGACAGGGCTCGGTTTGCAGCAGCACTGAGGGGCCCAGCTCACAGTAACGCCCGCTCCAGTCGTCTGAACACTTACACTCATAGTCACCCACGCCGTCTACGCACTGCCCGCCGTTCTGAAGGTGAGAGTAGAGGATATTTTGTAGATATATGAGGGAGGATATGGTAGTTGCTGAACGGTAACTGTAAGAATTTTGATGTAGGTAAAGATGAGAAGAAGCAATTTATTGTCAACTGAAGAGAGCCTCCTTCGTCTCCTCCGCTTCACAGCTTGTCAGGAGCCACGAAACCGAGCTGGAGAACCCTCAGCTTTCCCTTCATAATTGCTGAGGGGCACAGGGCCTTGGGTGGGGCTTTGGTTTCCTGGGCATTTCCGCACCCACCTCAGCTCCCCGCTTTGGAGTGGCTTCGGTCACCTGGGCTTTATTAGTGGTAAGCAGATGGGGTTTTGTGGGGGCGCTCGGTTATGGCCTTGGCCTTGCTCGGGACCTTGGGGCTGCTCGGCCAGACAGCCTGAGGAACAGCAACAACAAAACAACCCTGTACAAGAAAATCAATTATTTGTGTCGCAGGGAGATTTTATTTTGCAGGCAGAACCTGTTAATGGTAGAGTCTCCCGGACTCGCAGGCACAGAGGTGGTTTGCCAATTTTATTGTGCCCCAGCATGGGTGGGAGTAGTGGCAAGTAAACAAGTACTGTCCCGTTGAGGACTGGGTACCACAGCATAGGAAATCCCTCTAGCTAATCTCACACTACCGACGACCCTTGCCCTCGCTTGTATTAAGCTGATCTTTTCCTGATCGATAATTCTCAATATTTCCTTAGACTTCAAATACTCTAGACAGTTTGCACTATTGGCCTCATGGGACAATGCAATTGGCACAGTGGATAGGTCTCGTACAGCCCAGTCTCTCATGTTGATCCCACAACGTGAACAAATGATGGTAGTGCTTCAACAAAAATTCACACTGTGGTTGAAGCGTTGGCCCTAGTGCAGCGCCTCAGCTTTCTGATTTAAGGGCCTCTCCCCATGGTGTACCCTGTCTGGAAGCATAGCCATATTAAATACCAAGAGAAACAAAGGCGAACTGCCAAGTTGGGATATCTTAGTCACCTCAAATTTGGAGAAGGCCCTGATTAAAAGGTGCATATGTTTTGCCTTTAAGTAAGGGGCATATATAAACCCTTTTATGGAGTTTAAATCATCATGGAGAGTACTTTGGGCCAAATCAATACCCATCAGTTCCTCTATACTATCTATAGCCATGATTTTTAATATATATACATACACAAATATAAAGACCGAGTGCTCTACACGAAGTGCGGTTCCGGTCTCACGTCCTAATGGCAGCGTTCCAGGCAACCCCGTTAAGAGCTGCCTCACTTGTCAGGTTCTTTGATTTAAGATCAGACCGCAAGATCCGATCCCACGCCTTTCTTGGTCCGCCCCTTGGTGCAGCTCCCTACAAATTCATGGACTTGCATCTTTTCACCCAGCTTGGTTCATTCATCCTCTCCACATGGCCAAACCATCCAAGCCTGCTAATATGCATCTCATCACTGATACTCTTGATACCTAACCTTCTCCTTAGCTCTTCACTTGATATCCTATCTTGCAGTTTGGCACCACACATCCATCTCACCATTCTCATCTCATTGCGTTCCATTCTGTTGATATCATCCGCTTTGACAGGCCACGTTTCTGGAGCATATGTTATTGCACTTTTAACGCATGAAGCATACACCTTTCCCTTCAAGGGGAGAGGGAGTCTTCTCATGGTGAGTAATGGCAAAAGTTCTCTAAACTTTCCTCAGCCTTATCTTATTCTGGCGATAGTTGCAGCCTCAGCCCCACCACCGGCAGAAATGGTATCACCCAAGTAATAAGCGGTGTTCTTCAGAATGTGCTTTGATGACAACATCCTTGCCTTGGGTAAATAGGTGGGCTTCATCTACGGGACCACTTTTCAGAACAAAGTCTTCATACAGAAGGAAGGAGTCCTGTTCCTTGAAACTACCCACCTTGGGTGACAATTTAACAAAGGTTTGAGAAGGATCTGGGAAGAGGTATCTCAATGAAGGCAGACTCCTTTTTGTCATCTTAGGAACAAATTTCTTCTTGCCTTTGGAGTGTGAAGAGCCTGGTGGGTGAGACAGAGCAACATTGACCAGGAGCATTGACCACCACTTATACAGACATAGAGGATGTTCCAGAAATGGAATCTTTCTGTGTAGAGACACCAACGCCTAAACTTATTGAGGGAGTGGTCGAGGCCAACTCACCCATACCCGTATCTAATGAAGGGGGCAGGGTAATGATAGGACCCTGGCAACTGGACCCAGCATTACTGGTAACAGGTAAAGAGCTAACATCACAACAGTGGATAGTATTCTATCTATTTACTCAGGCCCAATCACCACTTTTCCTTTTTTTTGGGGGGGGGGGGGGGGCACTCAAGACAGAGCAAGAATAGGGATAACAAAAAACAATGAACATATAAAAACAAAATACAAATTCACACACATCTAGGTCATCCAGGAGAAAACCCAGAGACCAGGGTCACCAAGGTCAAGTGGATAGTAATAATAATAAAACTATTTGTCAACAGCCTACTGTGCAAAACCCTTATAAGGCTGGATCACAACAGTGGAGGGAGCAAAGGTCATGGTAGAGGAGGCTATTGAATTTGTAGGGGAGAGCATGAGGATTTTGTAGAGATATGAAATATGATGGTGATATGGCAATTAGTTAATATTTGTTATACAATTGTAATTCAAGCAAAGAATCATATTGTTGAATAATTATGAATATTGAGACATTATTACTGCATAATGTTATCTTATCTCTTTGAAGTAAAGGCAGATCAATGGATTATTTTAAGAGTTATGATAAACGGTAAGTACTTTTTACTTCCTAGATTAGTTTAACCAGACCACTGAGTTACGGTAAGTACTATAGTAAGGAAATATAGTATTGGAAATTAGTGGGAAAGTTAAACATAAGGTAGCTAGTGTCTAAACTTTTGATGAAGAGAAAACTTTATTATCATGAGCTTAAATTCAGTCTTGTTTGAGTCTATGATTAAGAAGCTCAAAGGTTAAGTACATGCAATTAACTAATTTATCTGTGAATGGATAATATGTAGTAGTGTTTGTATGGTGACTATATAACTCCTCAGGGAATGGAAAATATGCAGTAAAGTACGGTTTGTATAGAGACTATTAATACAGTAAATAGTAAATGACAAAATCACACACCTGGCACATGTGATTAACACAATCGTCCAAATTCTCAGTGCAGTTATTGCCGGACCAACCCAGGGCACATTGACATTCGTAATCTGTGCTCTGGTCAACGCACGTTGCTCCGTTTTTGCAGGGGTTGAATTCCTTGGAGCAGAACTCAATCTTCCGTTCGCAGTATCGGCCGGTGTGGCCAGGGGGACAGGTGCAGGCATAAGAGTTGATACCATCGACGCAGGTGGCCCCATTGATGCACTTGTGGTTGGCACAGTCGTCGATGTTCGTCTCGCAGCGCCCACCTTCGAAGCCAGAAGGGCAGTGGCACCTGGATGGGAAGGAAGATATTAAAGTGAAACTTGAAAGAGGTGTATCAGAAAGATTAGGATTAGTAGATTGATATGAATGACATGTGAATATCAGTATGCTTACTTAAAAATCTTTAATGTAGAAATAATTTGAATGAGGTTCATTACAAGTTTAGAAGGAGTACAGATAGATATGTGGCAAGAGACTATGAGTGTGCTAAGATGATTGTGCACCTACAGTACTTAAGAATTTTGTATTACTAAGCAGAAATGGTTGAACAATATTACAATGTAAGTAATGTACAGTATGTAAAAGATTTTACATCCCTGCCAAGGTCCCCTACATTTATACTGTAGTTACTACTTTTACGCATATATCTTAATACCTGTACAGATATTGTATATCAGCATATAACGTTAATAAATAAAACATAAACACCCAAATTCCTTACGCATATCTGCCGGTTTCGAACACTTTACAAGTGCCACCATTATTGCAGGGGTTGCCGTAACACGCATCAATACGATACTGACACTCTGGTCCATGGAAGCCAGCAGTACAACGGCACTCGTACTGCTGCCCTGGCCCTGAGCGGCACTCTCCATCATTCTGGCATGGGTGGGTGTAGCACAGGTCACACTTTGCCAGGATCTCATCCGGTACGTGTTCTGGGAGGAAAAAATATATTGCATTAACTTATAATCAATATTACCTTGCACTGTACTGTAGTGAAGAAGTAATTTAAAAGCCCACAAGTAAAGGAAATGCAAGAACTCTTAGCTTTTATCTGTAGGGTACTTTAAAATAAAATCCTGTAACAAAATTTGAAATTACATAAGAACTCTGGAGCACCTGTGTTTTCTTTTCAAATGAGTGAGTATAATAAACAGTAAGTACAGTATAATTGCCTACCGTACGATACATTGCAAATGTATTCTATGATCTTTACAATAAAAGACTGATAAAGTACAGTATACAGTGAAAATTTATGATTGTGCTTTTCTTTAGAAATATAACACGGCCTACCATCGCAAGTAAACATGTCCTCTGGTGTGGTAAGAACAAGCTTGTCTCTCATGGGTCTGGGGTCAGCACATCGCGCGATGCCCGGCTCCACAAAATCACCCTTGACCCACCTGGACAGCCATGCCAGGGAACAGTCGCAGTACAGGGGGTTGGCTCCCAGTGCTCTGTGAACATAATATAGTAGTGGGCTCAGAATAGTCCAAGGTGGTTAAACTGTAAGATCAAATCATACATAGGCTCATATTCCTAGAAAAAGACTATCATTATTGGTGGTGATTATTATAGTTTTTCCATATTCCTAGCCAGGCAATATACTGTAATATGGTACAGTAGTTATAACTGCAATGAGAGTACTGTTGTTGTTGTTGTTGTTGTTGTTGTTCCCCAAGCTGCCTGGCCGAACAGCCCCAAGGCCCCGAGCAAGGCCAAGGCCATAACCGAACGCCCCCACAGAACCCTCCCTGCCGATCATAATAAAGCCTGGGTGACCGAAGCCACTCCATGGCGGGGAGCTGAGGAGGGTGCGGAAATGCCCGGGAAACCAAAGCCCCACCCAGGGCCCTGTGCCCCTCAGCAATTATGAAGAGAAAGTTGAGGGGCAAAGGAAAAATGTGACGCTTTGGCTTCCAATCTTGGTAGATTGGGAGGTTAATCCACGGAAGAGACGCCGTCACTTGAGATCTAGAAAATATAAAAGTAAAAGGAACAGTCAGAGTAAGCTATGGGTATGGCGGAGATTGTTCAGTTCTCACTCAGATAGACCAGCCCATCACCACTGAGAGTACTGTAGTAAGTTCCAGCATTTATCATTTCAACTACAATTTGCATATCATATGAACTGGCTAGGAATATAGTAATTACCACCGAGAATAATGGAGTTTGTCTACAAATAGGAGCCAAAAAAAAACAACAGGGTAGTCCTAATGCTTTGTGGACATAGGAATAGTGAATTGAATCTGCTTTAAGTTAGTTATAAGACAATACAAGACAAATACTTAGAGAGCTACGCCAGGAAGCAGTCAAAACAAAGTGCGTTAAGTTGGTTGCCAGTGCTCTGTGGCTACTTGTATTTACTTTAGCTCAGTTCTTTTGGGGACTTGCTGAGGGGAACCATTTTTACATCATGATGCGAGGAGATTGTCTGAGAAATTACTAATTATGATTTCCCATATAAAGTAAAGAAAGTCAATTACGTACTTACATGTGTGTGATGAATTGGAATTAAGAAAATGTGCTGTCTGTGAAGGATGATGTGTAGTTATCATAAAGGAAGAATGGACTGAACTTAGATCAATGTGATGAAATTGCATATGCATGATGGACATACTGTACATACATGTGATGGATTTATATATATATATATATATATATATATATATAAATGTGATGAGCTTAAATATGCATGGAGAGAGGAGTGAGTTCCTTTACATATGTGTGATGAACTTACAAAAAAGTGAAGACAGAACACACAGAAGGAAGTTAACTTACATGTGTGTGATGGACTGGAGTTGACTGAAGGTGCCGTCCGGGATGAAGGACACATCATTACCGTGAAGAGAGAACACACGCAGGGCACTCAGACCAAACAATGACTCACGCTCTATACAACCCAGCTTGTTGTACGACACGATCCTGAGTGCAACAAATGTGGTTAGTCACTTGAAATACTGCACATTTTACATATTCGGTACTTTAGTCAGTAATATAATAGAGATTACCGGTACGAGAATTACCATACTACAGTATATCTATCTATCTATAATATTGTTAATAAGTACAACTGATATCATTAGCACTGCAAAAGTAATGGAGTGATTGTACACTTCTCTTGGATTTGAACACTGAACTCAATTAACCACTCACAAGTTTTGGGCAATAAGGAAGTTAGAGTATTAGACATCAATATTTAGCAGAATTACAAGCTAAAATACAGTTGTTCTGTAGAACATTTGTTTACCCATAAAATAAAAATATTCAATTGTACTCTCTATCCATCAGTATCCAACATAATTATTGCATTTCTATTTAACCCTTTCACGCTCATATGACGCAGAGGTTGCCAGATTAGCAATTAGAAATAGAGTTCTCTCACTCTTATAATTACCTCTCCAAAATTAGTTTTCTGCCCACAGCTAACTCAAAGATAACTGCAGAGGTTGAGGTAACTAAACTAAAGGTTTCTAAATACCCCTGATGGTAACAAAGGCTTTAAAGTATCCCTAATAGGCTCAAAATCGCATCATATGTCGGAGAAGGTTAAAATTCATGTTTACAGATTTCCTTACACTGCAGCATGAAATTTGTAAATGGTCAATTGCACAGTTGTGCAACTGTGGATTGAAGCTGGACTGACATTGTATTAGTCCAAGAGTGGTTGATATTTTAAATCATAGCATTCTGTGATTACTTATAGTGTACAAGTATTATAAATGGAATACAGTAACATAACCATAAAACTACCTGATGCTTACAGGTACTGTTTCTGGCATTATACAGTATAGGTCCCAGAGAGAACCTCTGATGCCAGATTGCTTTTATCTTGATACTGAGTTGTTGAAGTTGGTGGATCATGGAGGTTGGAGAGAGCTAGGTGCTCTATAATCATAATTTATTATTTTATTACCCCAGAATTTTTCCAGTTTAGCTTTAAAGGAATTAACACTTGGAGCAGTTACTACATGATCAGGGAGATTGTTCCACACTAAAGCTATTCTTGGCACAAATTATTTGGCTGCCAGATTTAGTCTTGAATATATTCAAGGTGTTTCCTCTTGTTAGTTCTCTCATGGAGATAATCTCAGAGGCTACTTCCCTGTCGTATACACCATGTATGATCTTAAAAGCTAGATACATACTACACTAGCACATAAAATTGTCAATTACTCACAGTGTGGAAAGTTGTGTGAGCTCCGAAAAAGTCTTGTTGGACAGGATAGTAATCTGGTTGTTGCTCAAGTCCCTGAAAAATATAAATAAATAAATAACTATAATTAGGATCTACTTCACCATGCTTTAATACAATTTACCAAAAAAAAATCATATTCTTATTAAGTTACAGTATAGTACAGTATTGCAATTAGATTTGTCTTTAATATTTTTTGTTCCTGGTTCTGGAAGCCATATTTAAATAATACAAAAACAGATTGAAAAATATCTTAATCTAAAGTTGGGGCATTAACATTTGCATATAAGATCAAAATTACAAAATGTTCACTAAATACTATATAGTACTGTATGTCTTATTTCATATCATATATGTACAGTATACAGTATATAGAGTATTGAAAGCTTTAAGATGACACAAAGGAAAACAGAACAAAATCTTGGTCTAAAATTGAGAAGTCATCAATTACATGAGGTCATCAATTACAAACAATAATTTAATTTTGTCTGTACTTCTGACTACTGTAGGCCTTCAGTACTTGTATTTACTTACAGTTTCTTGAGAGCTTTCAGATGCTTCAGTCTCTCAGGGTCGATGGTCTTGATTTCATTCACATCCAAATACCTGAAAAGAATAGTTGAAGAGTGTTACTCCAAATCTGTTCTAGGTTAGCTATAGGATCAGCCAAGATATAACAGCTCTGACTTGTGATAGATAAGGTTCTGAGTTATCTACAAGATCAGAGAAGGTGAAATAGCTCTGCCTCATAATAGGCAAAGGGTTTTGGATGATCTTGAGAAGTCCCAGTGCATGTTTGCCATCAGAACTTATGGTAGAGTATAACTGATCAAGAAAAGTAAAAAGTTGGGGCATGTCGCTCTCTCTGAACATAATCTGGACACCAGTGACCAGCAGTGTACCACAGTGATTGGTGCTGGGTCCCGTCCTTTTCATAATTTACATAAATGACCTAGACGTCGGGATCAATAATTACATCTACAAATTTGTCGATGACACCAAAATAGGAAAAACCATAGTAAACAAAGAATATTGTATAAACTTGCAAGCAGATCTAAAAAAAAATGAAGAATGGTCCATAAAGTGGCAAATGCCTTTCAATGTTAATAAATGCCAAATAATTCTTACACCCTCGAAGTCCTGACTACAGTCCCTCACATTGTTAGCTAATTTATAAACCCCATTGGTATTAATGCTGCAAACTTGTTCTATTACACTAGCCTGTATGGTTTTCTTTGCCCTGTAGACTTCTCTTCTAACATTACGTTTGGCGGCCAGGTAATCTTCCTTGCTGCCACCTTCCTTCCTACTTTGAAACATCTCTTCTTCTCTCTGACCGCAGTTTCGACATCGTTGTTCCACCACCAGGAGAACTTATGTATGGGTGGCCCCTTGGATTTGCCACAGACTTTGTCTGTGGTATCGAGGAGGCTGCGTTCTATAAAGTTCCATTTGCTATCAACATCATCTGGCCTAACATCCATTCTCCTTTCGATTGCCATCATTTCGTTGTGGAATCTGCCTCTGTAGGCTACTCCTCTTTTTCCAGCAACCATAGTTTCCTTTAGGGCAAATTAATTTTATTTCTAACAGGAACTCTACTTAGGCACATGTCACACACTAGGAGCTTGTGTTGGGAGATTAATTCTTCACCTGGTATGATCTTTGTGTCTCTAACCCCTTTCCTGTCAGATTTGCTGATAAGGAAGTAGTCTATCTGGCTACTGGAGCCACCTGATTCATATGCTATCAGATGGCTCATCCTCTTCCTAAACATAGTATTATACACCCCCATCCCCGTGGCAGCACAGTGCTCCAGTATGTATTAGCCTCCCAGGTTCCTTCGGGCATAACCCTGTCCTCCGTGCATGCCCTCATATCCGTCGGCACCTGCCCCGACATGCCCATTCAAGTCTCCTCCCACATTTACTACCTCCCCTTCCTTGCATCCGACAACCACCCCTAGTAATTAATTCCAGAACTGTTCCTTGGCATCTCTACCTAAGCCTGCTTGGGGGGCATATGCTGATATAATATCCATGACTCTCACCCCGACTTTCATTCTTAGTAAAATCAGTCTTTCATTAAACCTTTTAACTTCTATAACACAATCTGCCCACCTCTCTGCCACCAGGAAACCCACCCCTCCTGTACCATGTTCGTTTCCCTTCCATATGAACTTGAAGCGTTCATTTTTTCCCGTAATCCACCTCGCACTCCCCCGTTTCCACCGGGTTTCTTGGGCACAACATACATCCACTCATCTTCTCTCTAGCATCTCCGCAATCTCACCTGTCCTTCCTTTCATAGTACCCACATTCACACTTCCGAACCTAAACTTGGGGGATGAATCTGCGGTAGTGTCGTCTTGCAATTTTGTATCAACAGACTTACGTTTTCTCTGATTGTTTTTTTGTTTTTTGTCATGATTGGTATTTGCCAATGTTGGAAGTCACTATCCCCAGGTATCTAGCTCCAGGCAACCACGGGCAGTTGTCACCCAGAGGCCATCCCAAGATCTTAATAGGGGTAGGACCTAGGGGCCTCGGGGCACCCCACCAGAACCAACCGCAGGGACACAATCCGTGCGCGCACACGGCACTACGGCTGGCCCGGTATTATGCGCCTAGTGATAGGGCAGCCTCCCGGTGCGCTACTTCCGGGTTCGGGCCCCTGTACTTCTAGGCGGAAAGTGCCAGTCTGTAGAAACACTATGCCCAGTAACCTCTAGGTCCTCCTGGCTAAGATGTACCCCCAGGGGGCCAGAGCTGGGCCTGAAGTAGGTCCCTCCACGTCAGCGGGCCACCATTGGGTGAGTTTGAAACATGTTTTACGTGGGGTGCCTGTTCTAATTAGCCCCCAACCACAGTTGTTGGCTGTGGGCCTAGCCTTTGCCCAAAGGTGCTCAATCTGCAAGGCAGCAGGCGGTTTGTGTGGGGTTTGCTCCCCTAGACAGGTTGCCGTCCACGGCTGACGAGTCCTGTCTATCCGGATTGTGTAGGGTTGTCTCCTCTAGATGGGTTGCCGACCAAGGCTAACGAGTCTCATCCACCCTGTACCTTATAAAGGTACAGGCTACTGACTGTCTTGAGCTTATAATATACAAAAGGATAACAAAATAAATCTGGAATAATTACAGTTCGGTGGTGTCTGGTGGTATGCCTCTGGGGATCTGAGTAAGGTGGGCCCGGGAGCACCTCACAGCTGATCCCTGACACTGACACTCGGGGGGACAGTATACAGAATCACTACAGTCATCTTCATCGCTCGTACTACCGTCGTTGGCTGTGAGGGAAAGAGCTGAGCTTTAGTTTATCTATATTGTAGAAGGTAAGGCATACAATAAACTTTTACTATAGAGAGGGAGAAAGAACTATTTCAATCAGCCTACTGGGCCAGTGCCCTCATAAGGCTGGTAACTTTGACTAGAACTCCCTGTATCACATCCTAATTCATTTGTCACAGTCTACTATAGTAAATTTGTCATCAATGGACTGGGGTAGACCACCAGACCACTAGTCCACTACAGTAGTCTTTATCACTTATGCTGCCTTCTGCCTGCCTGACATGCAGGAGTTTCATGAGAGGAATGATCTTACTTTGACTAAGAGGCCCCAATCCCCAGTGGGAATTGTGAAATGTAAATGATAAAAATACTGTTTAGCTGAAAAATTACAATTCTTCTAGGAGTCAAATGTTTCCACTCTCTTAACTAGTCCTTTGACATGATCTGCATAAGGGAAGAGTGCCGACTGATCAACCGATTGCCTATGTGATTCACTGGCTGACAGACAGATTGTTTAATTTACTAACTACAATATTCTCACTACACATTCCGATAGAAAAAGTGCGTCTGCACTGTTTGTAGGGGAAAGACAATACAGTACTTCCCACATATCCTACTGTGTGTCGTACAAGGTCACAAAAAGGAGGGATAGCAGATAAGTGTGCATCTATGGTCATGCTATTATATAATCTTGCTGTGGCAGTCTTCTTGTGCTGCTCAGGCTGGTGCGGTTGCAGATACTGCAGGTGCTACAGGGGGACTTTGTTGAGTCTTGCTGAGGTATGGTTAGCACTACGTAAAAATCAGCCACAATGATGACATTATAATGGGGCAGTGTTATGGTGGGATTTTATTGTAATGCACTCCAATTGCTGAAAGGTATCCCCGTCTGAGCCGTTACAATGTATGTAATGGAAAACGATGCTAAACTATTGTATTTATTGTATGTACTATATTAACCTCTTCATTACCGGTGACGTCTTTTAATTTTATTCTAGCTATATTTTGACGATTTTATGCAGTTTAAGAAGGATTTGTGGTAGTAAAAATGGTTAAGGGAGATAGTTTGAAGCCTGTTAATTGCTGGAGGCCTTTTTTATACTTAATAACATCGGCTAATAGTAGCCAGAAGAGAGTAAAAAAGATGTAGCGGTAGAGACGGGGTTAACAACAGCATGTCATACAAGGTGACTACAGTAATAGAAAGGTTATGAGCTGGTTCTACTGGACTGGGAGGTTGAATATCTTCTGCCTCGCATAGCTTGCTCTGTATTTATTTTTTTATTTTTTTATTATTAGTTTTATTTTTTTATTATCTCTCCATGATAAGTATTACCTGACTGTGGTGCCAGTACTTGACAGGGGTTCCTTGGACTGAAACTCCAGTGGAGGACAGCCTCTCAACAAAGTTCCTCACTTTTCTCTAACCAGCCTAAGGGCCAAACCCCAGTTAGGACTTGGAGATGTTCTCATTATTGTCTCCAGGGAGCTGGGCATTGAAGTTTCTGGTTCCTCTCACTGGTCATGGTCAGTTTCCTGGAAATTAGGGTTCCCCCAAATTAATTAGAGTATAATAATAAGTACTGGTAAGTCTAAACACACCTGGACAAGTGAGCAGAGCTGGCTGTACCCTCGTGAGTACATTGTCTCTGAGTGTGGAGGGTAAGTGGCAAGTGGGAGGGTCTGTCTCCCGCTGCTGTTCTGACCACCACTCTAACATCCATGACGACCGACAGTCACAGTTCAGGGGGTTGGCAGTCAGGTCTCTGGAGATAGGGCAGAATGACAAATAAAGGAGACTTGAAGGTCATATACCTGTACATATACATAAAAGACTGAGTGAACCAGAAGAAGTAATGGCATCATTACAGGCAGTCCTGTTCTGGGTTGCCTCAATTCTCCATTTGTTTTTTCATTTGAGATCAGATCACAGAACCTGATCCCATGTCTTTCTTAGTCTATCCCTCAGCTAAGCTCCGTCTACATTCACAGACTTCCATCTTTTCACACAATTTTGGTCATCCAACTTCTCTACATGCACAAACCAAGCAAGACTGCTCCTGCGTATATCTCTTCACTGTTACTCTTATTAACTATTCGCCTCCTCAGCCCCACTTAAGTTGCCTTATCTTCAGTTTAACACTACATCTCTATCTCACCATTCACATTTCATTACAATTATACAAATATGCACACTCAAACTCAAAAGCTCTCTGACAACCTTAATGAAAACCATAGCTTTGAGCCAAAAATACAGTAATGTGACAGGTGGGACATAGGATTCCATGCCTATCCAAGCCAGAATGACATTATTCTGTCGTCAAACCCTGCATGGACTGATTGCAGGCCCATAGATTCTCAGCCAGTGACAATAACCACTCAGTTGCAGCAACACACAGAGTAATAAAGTTTATCCCATACAACAAAAATGGTAAAACTTTGAGGTAACTTTAAAAAGGGGTGAAAAAGAGGAGAAGGAAGGGATGAGTGGTATGAATTGTTTTTGTTGAGGCAGGCTCATGTGGTATTCAAACCATGTCCTTTAGTGAATTGCATTTCTATTTTATAAAATGTAAAACTCTAAGCCACTATATTATAGATATAGAGGATCTTATTAGGTTTCAATTTATTCATTCCATCACTACATAAGCACTCAACTTACAGGTGCACGAGGCGTGGAAGGTACTCGGAAACCTTCCGAGACAGACAGCTGATGTGGTTCCCAGACAAATCCCTGTAAAGAAAAAGATTTTGAAGTTGCAAATAGTAGGAGATACAATATATTTTGAGTGATAAATTAAAATGATGATCATGATATTAATAGAAACTTGTTTAACAGTCATTAAGTTAATCAGTTTGACTGAACAATTGATTAATATAAACTCTCATAGCTATTTTTTTCTAACAATACTGTACAGTACTGTATATCAATTAGGGGACTACTGTATAATCAATAATATGAGAAATATATAAGAAACTTACTATAAATAATTATTTACATATCAATGATGGAAATGGAAATATGTAGGCTACACTCTGGACCATACTTACTCAATATATAAATATGATAACCTAATCATTTAATGACTTATGCTTATTGCTATCTACAAGTTAAATAATTCTTACAAAAAAAAAATATAATAATTGTATATTATTTTATATAATTATACATGTGTGATCCATCAATACATCATCATAATTTCCTTTAACCAACGACTATTTTATGTGATCCATTTCCATCACTGATAATAAAGAAAGAAATATATAAACAAGGAATAATATAAATATTAAAGGATGAAATAATATAGGAAGGAATAATAAGACATTATTAAATGGAAGATGAAGCATCATAATAAAGATTTAGATTATGTGGAGAAATTTAAATGAAAGAAAATATGAACGACATAAAATTGTATAAACAATTATAATTACAATTCTATCACATCACAAAACTAACAAAGTCTGGCTCCTAATATATTATTAATGTACAACCAGTTCCATACACAGAAGACAGGACATAGCAAAATAAATAATTGTATACTGCATTGATAAACAAAATTATATATATATATATATACAGTACTGTATATAAATCTATCAATAATTGGAGATAGGAAAGGATTTAGTGTTGGGTTTTACATGTCTAGATCAGATTAAGGTCAATATTGAGTTTACGAACCTATAGAAGAATTGAAACAAAGCCTATGTATATAATAGGGAAAGTAGAAAAACAATAAGTTTAGGGAAGGCATTGAGACTACAGTCTATTCATTATGGCAAACATAAACATCCTGACCATAACCTCGCATAACTCAAAAAAGACTTCAGGAATTGAACTGATAATTTTACCATTATACCCCTTCAGGGATCATGGCGTCCGGCAAATAGATAGAGTAAATAAGTGTGGAAATTTAAAGCCTGTTTGCTCCAGCCCTTCCTGAATTACTGTACTGTATAAGAGGTCAGGGGTTACAATTTCTTTACTCACAATATGAATTGCCTATAAGCAAGCCAGCTGAACTTCCTATAAAACTAATTCAACTGCATTATATCAATTTCAAGGAACCATTTTACAGTAACCCAAACATAATAATAATAGCAGGAACCACATGAACTGCTCAGCTGTAAATACTATAATTATTTAACATTAAACCCTTAGTTAGTGTAACTTTCATTACTTCTAGAGGCCAATACCTTCAAATCGACCGTAATGAGATAGAGATCTGACACTAGCAAATTACCTTCTCACCATATTTATGATTTAAAAAAGCAATGCAAAATAAATGATGTGCTAATTTTAAACAAATATGATACTTGAAGCACTTCACAAAATATTTATGCAAATAGACTAATTCATAACATATCTGAAGAAAACATTATTCCTTTAACCAAGCCTATGTTAGCATTCTATACAAACTACGAGCATCTACTATATATATAAACCATCACCATAAGACCCTACATACAAGCGGACAAACACACACACACCAGAAGCAGCACCACTATCAACAAACTATAACCTTAAATCCTTGCAGTGATCTGAGTGTCTATAGGTTACACTCAGTCTTCACTACAAGCACAGATGTTAAGCAATGTAAGAACAGCAGAGTTAGTGTGTAAGAGCGGGAGGAAACTGTCTACCATCTCTTCTCTATAAGTCCGGGTTATTTGGTTCTATACACTAGATTGTTTAAACTTGTGATTTATGTTGGTTTTATGTTTATGTGTGGCTCCTGAACCTGTGCACAGATTAAAGGAACCCTCAAGCTACAGTTGATACAGAAGCCCTTGATGTACAGGTCTCCCTCAATTTACGATTGGGTTACGTTCCTGAAAACCCGATCTTAAATAGAAAAATTGTATAGCGAACCCTAAAATTAATGGGGTAAATGGGGATGCGTTCTCGGACAAGCCAAAACCCAAACCCAAACACCTAAATAGCTATAATAATATCGTAAATTGGTGCACCGGATAGTAAGGGAGACCTGTATGTTGCTATAAGACCTACAATGCATTGGTGTAAGTCAACTTATGTGTACCCTGTGATAGTTAAGTAACACCCCGTTCTTAACATTAATCATCAATTACAAAACCCCAATGCACTTGAATAAACTAATGAAATCATATGGTCCTCCCAGGATTCGAACTAGGGACACCACACCCAGAACATAAGCATCTAAACCATTACACCACCAACACAGTTAAAGGTTTTCCAGTATAAGAGTCACTATTCTGAGGGATAAGGCCAGCACACTAATACCTAGAGATGCCATAAGGCAGGATTAAGGCCATTATTTTATGGTTGGATTATATCTTCCCTTCTATTTGTAATGTGAGCTTCTGTATCATGTTCTGTAGCCTGTGGGTTCCTGAAATTGCATATAAGTTGGGGAGACACTGTCTTATGTTGTACAGGAAATCGCCTTTGTCATAGCCTCTGATTTTCAATAACTATACACTTCAACATTACATTATTAAATTTAAGGATGCACAGTATAGGAGGTAATGACATCTGTAAGGATGATTTACTTCAATACTTAGCTGTGCAAACAATGTACACTGTGGAAGTACTGTACAGTACTTAATAAAATACAACAGTTGATTCAACAAAGGATATAATAAAGCAATATATACAGGCTGACAAAGCAGGCTATTTCTGCTATGCCTTAACCCTTTAATTCCGATGACCTCTCCCTTACAATGCTAGCTACCACCAGATGATTTTATTCCACTTAGAGAGTTAGTTATAGAGTGAAAGGGTTAAGGGTTTAGTGTATATGTAGTGACCTGTACAACAAGGGCAGGCAGCACGTGACAGCTACAGTTTACAGTTTTAGCCTCGAACAGTACGAGGAGTGGACGCAAATACCCACAGTTCTAACATAGAAATATCTTTATTATAGGCCTTTTTAATAAGATAAATAAAACAGATAATATGATATATCTCTCTTACTTACTAGGCCTATAAGCTGAGAGACATCAAATTGTCCAGAGGAGTGTGGGATAAAATTGATTTTCCTTGTCAAATTGAGATGGGCCTAAATTAGCTTAAGATTCCAGCAGAATGTATTAATAATATATAATTTGGTAAGATACAATATCTCCAGATTGCTTCTACATCAACTGAGTATAATTTAGCTAAGATCTCCTAAGGAAAATTTTACTTAATAGTCTTAGGTAAGGTATACAAGTAATATATTCTTAGTAAAAATGAAATAGTCCGGTGGTATTTGAGTCCGTCATTTAGGTAGTTGTTCTTTATAAGGTGTTATTTTTTTTCACTTGGTGTGACTGGTGACTTACAGGTGAGTCACGGCTCTTAGTCTCCGTGCCACAGCCTCCGAGACTTTGGTCAGTTTGTTGTGGGACACGTCGCTGTAACGAGACACTCATATCTAGAGAACCTTTCAGCTGCAGAGACCGTACAACTTTCTCAATGCCGGGAAGACTTGGACACACAAACATGTTGATACAAATATAGCAACCAACAACAACAAAACCCATCGCTTCTGGACTAATCTGAACCCTATCCAGAAGTGTGAAATACCTCAGTCTTTCAGACCGGGGTGATAGGCTATAGATGTCTGAACCAGATATTGGGTGTCCGGACATTTGCATTTGTCTTTCAAACTTAGTTTGAGAGAGAGGGGTAAGCATCAGGACTGAAAATCATTGTTCAAAGAATAACCTTGACTTTTTAGACTGTTGTCTTGCTCATTCAACTGTCTGAAATAGAGAGGTAATGTCTGCACTGAACATTCTTGACTTCAAATTATCAGTACTGACTATCTTAGTAATCTAATTAATGTATATATATTAAAATTTAAAACAATTAGTGATGCAATAATGGCAGGAGTTGTCCAGTCTCTGTTAACTGAAGGGTCGGTGGTTGACTCTACCAATGGGCATTACTTGCCCAGCAATGGGGTGGGACAAATGGTGCATAGAAGTTTCACAACAGTAATAATATTTCAATGTTTCAGGAATAAAATTAAGTGCACATTTGGAAATTCAAATATACTTAAGAGAGGGCTCAAGAATTTAAGAAGAATAACACACAGTTTTATGGAGAGATTAGATATGTTCAAAGGCGTTTCATAATGGCTAAAAGTTGAAATTTGGATAAAGCAGAACTTCTCAATGATGTCTGAATAACTACAGTCATTAAGATAATAATGTATGTGGAGGAAAATATCAAAGATTTTGAAATATATTACAATACGGAAGAGTCAAGGACATTGAAAACAAAATTGCATTACTGTATATGAAATATCTCGCCAAGTAATTCATATACATTTATGGAAAACTGTGTTTCATTCTTTTGCTTAAGAATATTTCAGACAGACATTGAAAACTCAAACAAATTATTTGAGAAATTAAATATAAATTGTCATTGCAAAATAATCAGAGGTATATCATAAATAATCAGTTACTGAGTACAGTAGCAACATTATGGTTAAATTGTTTAATTAATATGCAAGAATGGGAAACTACTGAAATGGGGAAGGGATGAACAATTAAGGCATATGTACTGTATTCTGAAACTGAAGGAATGAGAGAGTAAGCAATCAACAATGTAAAATAACTAGAATACAAATTTCCTACAATACCTACAGCGTATACTCATACAACGTATTACTATTCACTTTGTAATCACTTATGTTCCTGGGATTACAGCAAATCTAAATCAGTTTCATTAGCTTGATGAAAACTTACTGAAAATTACATGGAAAGGTATTTGTAAGATGAATCACTTAACTTGACAGTTCTCATTGGTCTCTAATAATTCAGTGACTGTTTCTCAGAGGACTGTCAAATTAATGTTTTTTCATATTTAATACAATTATTCATCAAGATTATCGTCAAACCTTTGAATCCAATTGTAAAGTCAAGTTGAAAAGCCATGTAGTACCATTACAACTCCAATTTATGTTTTCTCTCTAGACTGATCAAGATTTTTTTTTTTCTTTTACAACAAACTGTCGAGTCAAGAAAGAATAATTACACTGATGTTGTAAAGGCGGGACATGACTTTTGCCCACAAATGTATATATTTCCCTGTGTCAATTCACCTTCACCAACTAAACCTTTTCAATATAAAGCCAAACTTACTGATAAGCCCCTCTACGTCTCTACAAAAGCAGTTGAAATAATACCATGTAAACCCTAACAAAAAGCAAGTCAATAGTACTCAGAAAAAACATAAATAAATAAAATAAATAAATACAAATTAAAACACTGTTAAATTGTTAGTAAAGTATGTATGCCATTAATCTGATAAAACAATACCTGAATATGCATATACCATTTTCTAAAGTAAAACAATTAAGTATCATTAATATTTACAAATCAATTATACCTAAGATTTCCCATAATGACTATCAATAACAAAATAAAACTAGAGGGGCAGTTGGGAGAGCAGATACCCCCGCCCAAGCTGGCGAAGGTATGCACTCTACCGATCACCTAAATTGAATAACTTCTTCCTTGGTGCATATCCTATCTGTCCACCGAATTTTGTGAACATTAGTTCATAACTTTTTTAGACATCTTGTTTACAGACAAACGGAGGCAAAAACATAGCTATCATCCAACTTCGTTGACGGAAGTAATAATAATGTTCACAATAATAATAATAATAATAATAATAATAAAAATAATGATAACTAGGAAGGCACTCAGGAGAGCGCTTAGTAGCCTACTGCCTACACTGGCGGAGGTATGCGCTCTACCGATCCCCTCCTAAATGGAATAACTTCTTCTTTGGTGCATATCCTATCTGCCTACCAAATTTTGTGAACATTTGTTCCTAACTTTGTGAGCGGTCTACAATGGTGGTAGCATGCGCTCTCCCAATCACCTCCTAAACTGAATCACTTCTTCCTTGCCGCTATTCCTTTATGCCCACCAACTTTTGAGAAAATTGGTTCATAAAATTTTGAAATATCTTGCTTACAGGCAAACAGACAGAGGCAAAAACATAACTACTTCCAATTTCATTGGTAGAGGTAATTATCCAAAATATCTGTTGTGGAATAGTAAGACATTCTACTACATACAGAGCTACTACTCTTTGGAATTCACTTCCCTCGAATTGCTTTCCACAAACTTACAATCTACAAATGTTTAAATCCAGTTGTTACAAACATTTTATGAATGGAGGATGCCTTTAGGCACATGGACCTTTTTGTTTTATCTGTGTGTTTCCTTCCTCCGTTCATTGTCTCTTAAAAAAAAAAATAATAATAAATTTGCAAACCCTCATCATATAATAACTAGAGGGGCACTCGGGAGAGCGCGTACCTCCGCCTTCACTGGTGGAGGTATGCGCTCTACCAATCACCTCCAAAATGCTATCACTTCTTCCTTGGCGCATATCCTATCTGGCCACCAAATTTCGTGAATATCGGTTCATAACTTTGTGAGTCGCTTACACTGACGGAGGTATGCGCTCTACCGATTGCCTCCAAAATTGAATCCCATTTTACTTGGTGCATATCCTATACGTCCACTACATTTTGTGACTTTTTGAGATATCTTATTTACAAATACAATAGACAAACAGAGGCAAAAACATAACCTCCGTCCAACTTTGTTGGTGGAGGTAATTATTCACAATACTGTACCTCATTTGTTTAGGCTTTAATAAATATTGCAAATGTTTTTTACTTAAATAGGTAACCCTGCATCCTATTTTTCAATGCACCTGTATCCTCTTAACCCGTCCAGTACCAGCAACGGCAGAGAGCCGTCAGTAGATAAATCACTCCCCAGTCCCAGCGACGGCAGAGAGCCGTCAGTAATATACGATCCTTGTAACTGCCAGTATCAGGCAGTGTCGGTTACCACGACCGTTTGAGCACTGCTCTAGAGTTGGCAACACTTCTCAGCTCATATCCAAGCCTCTACAGGCTGGGATAGGCCGTATTCCTCCATCTTTTGAGGTGGGAGGTTGTTATATCTTGCCATTTTGGCCACATTGGTTGGGACTGGGGGGGGGGGGGGGACTTTTATGGTAGTACCCTATGGTACAGTAGGGGTTAATTAATTTAACTTCAGCCTCATTTGATTCTGGCATACATTTTCACTCTTTCTTTCCCTCTATCTATATACAGTACTACATATGCCTATCATTCAATCTATCTAATCATTGCCAAATATTATAATATTTTGTAGGGTGGCTACGACAAGCCAATCTCCATGGTTCCTAGCATTACAAGTTCGCCAAACTCATCTCTCTTCCATATATTTCCTCATTCTCATCTTTATAACTCATTCCAGTCATTCATTTCCCTACACTTATCTCAAAAGTCATTCTAAATCATTAATCTATATATAGCTACAAATCCTACATTCCTTCACTTACTCATGCTTACCTTACAACCATTCTTTTCTACATAGCCGTTCATTTTAAGCTCATGCTACAACTCAACATACTCACTCCGAACCCTATACCACTTCATCCAGATCTAATTTCTTCCTACATCCATATATATACTGTACAGTATATATAAAAAGAAACTCACCCACGTTAATACCGCATAGATTCCCTTCAATATGCTAGCTGCACTCATTCACCCCACACTCATTAGTTTCCTAATACTCACAGATGGGTCAGTGATCGTGCCCCCCTGAAGAAGTCCGGACTGAGATTGGTGAGACGGTTGTTGGAGAGGTCAAGTCGGGCCAAGTCCTTGAGGCGTCTCAGACCCACCGATCCATCCAGGGAGAACAGCTGGTTGTAACTCAGGTCACTGGGAAGAGAAAAACTATGTGAATATCTGTAGGATGAAACTAGGGTGATTCCATGGAAATTAATGGATATACAATGAATACCTGTATAGAGTGAATGAGGAACAATGGGCTGCTCCCAAAACTCTCGAATGGATACAAGACCTGGGAAATAGGACTGATTAAAGACATTTCACACGACCATGATAAATTGAATGATGTCATAAAGCAAACAAGGGTATCACCTGAAAGCATGTTTGAAGACATTTAAAAAATAATAATGATAATTTTTATGAAAACTTCTAGACTTGTTTACCAACATTTCATTATATGGGACAATAATATATAAAAGTTATTTGGTTTAGTCTCACAGGCTGGTGGTGGGTGGTGGTAAGTCAGGTGGTGGTGAGGTCAGGTCACGTCCAGAACAGTCTACCCGTGACCCCTCACAGGCACACACCGCGGGGCACTGGTCCACACCCTCACAACGACCCAAGTACCGCTCTCGCAGCTCCTCTGTGCCTGTAAGTTGAAGTATAAACATAAGTTATATATATATATATATTACAGTACTTAGTTTTTACGAGATTAGTTAGTTGATTCTATAAGATAGGGGGTTGAAAACCCCCTACCTTCCATAGCTTGGTTCGTCTTTCTCTATTCTTTGAATTTCAATCTTTCATACGGTGATGAAGATTTAGTGTCTGCCTGAGTGGCCACTGTTCAGGAAGGAATCCTAAGATAGAATCTCAAATAGAGGATAACCTCATAAAAAGCTCGAGCTTAGAGAAAGGCGAGGATCCTTGCCTTTCTCAACCTTCTAAAAGGGGTGCACACCAAATGATGAACCCCAGTTCTTCGATCAGAGTCTGAGTCTAAGGGGCTGTGAATGCTATGTCTATTCCATCTTACACTGATGCTCTAGAGTCTAGATGTACAAAGGCAATTCTTAATAAAATGACTGAATGAAGGACGCCTCACCGACCACAATGTCTTTTATTAACCTATACTATTTATCAACTTATATTCTTTTCCTCTCTCTTCTCTTAACGCACATTTGAAGGCATCAGGTCGCAGGCGGGCGAAGGGCTTGCGGGTCAGTCTGCCAGTAGGGTAGTGACAGCGGGCTCCGGAGGTCTCTACGGGGTGCTGAGACAAGTACTCGGCCAACCATGATAGCTGGCAATCGCACACAAATGGGTTGGCTCCGAGGTGCCTGTGAATAGTGAAAGGGAAAATTAATAAAATAAAAGGTAAAATTAAATGAAATGGCAGTGACACGCAAAGGAGTTGGCTCCAATAGTCTGTGAAGGAAAATTACTGTCAAGGAAATGGTGAATGAAACAAAGATCAAATAAATTGAATGGTGAATTATTGAAAGGTGAATCAATAGAAACAAATATCAGCAAAATCAAACAAAATATCATAGACCACTGGTGCCATATATCAACCAAGTAAGTACAATACAAATATATCGTTAACATACTAAAGTTGTCATCATTCGCCACTGCAAGAATGTGGCCACCTGTCCTACAAGTTACCTACCTAGGATAGAAAATGTATAACCTGAGTATAATCCATTTTTGTTTAATCTGGCGAGTTTGTACTTGGTCGCTTTATGCTAGATAATTCTACTTCGAAGTAATTGACTGATCACACTGTAATCAAAGAATATCTCTCAGTTGTAAACACAATATACAGACTATGTATGTACTACACTATCAACCAATCAGCTCGAAGTAGAGTATTAGCACAAAGTGACCAAGTGCAGATTTGACAGGTTAAACAAATATACTCTTTTGCATCCGATTTCTCAATATGCATTTGAAAATCTGATATTACTATGTCTCTGTATAATATATATGTAATGTGTTCATAATTAACAGATGTTGCTACACAGTATTCGTAATAGCAATCAAAATGGTAATATGGCAATTTACCTTCAGCAGAAAACACAGTATAGTGTATATTTTTTACAGCTGACGGTAAATTGACATGTCCTCGTCTTTATTACTAAGCTATAGCTACACTTTTGTAGCAAAATATAATGTTAATAAGATAACCTGTCATTAAAATGATGCAGAGACATAGGACTTTGACATTATTCCTTTAACCCGTACAGTCCCAGCGACGCGCCTGACGCGTTGGCGATGTATGTAACGCACAGCCCCAGAGACGCGCCTGGCGCGTCACCCTAATTGCGCCGACCATAACCTCATGTGTAGCCACTCAAGAGGGCTCAGATTTGTATGGGAACTGTGTACGTATCCCACGCAACCGTGCCGATGGTTGAAAACTCTCAAAGTCCACGTGCGTGCGCGTGAGCGCGCAATAACCTGTTTTTTTGGGATAATTGCCTTCAATTATTTACTCATGTAAAATACGTTTTTGGGGGCTCTGTAGGACAATTTTTTAAGCTTTTTGAGCGGTTTTTCGTGGTTTTTCCTTCATTCCTAACCCATTCGCTATTGTTTCTGGAATAAAACCATTTTTTGAAAACCGGCCGGGTTCTGGTGAACAAACATTACAAAACTAGCCGGGGCTGGACGGGTTAACTAAATTATCGAGCTATCTCTTGAAAATGGCTTCAATTTACCAACAGCCTGTTCCAAATAGGTAGGCCAGATATCGTGAGCCCTAACCTCTATAACTCATGAAGGGCTAGAGAAAATGGGCAATATATTTCCACGCCTATTCCCTGGCTGACCCTCGCCATATGGTAAGAAATATTAGCCCAATTACTCTCCTGTCCAGAGTGAGGTTTGACATCCTCTACCCAACCTTAGCCATTTCTGTCTGTCTTTTTTTTCCTGTTCTACTTTTCCTACTTTTGGGGCGGGGGGCTAGGAATCCTCCTCCCTTGTAAAATTAACCTACTAGACGAGGCAGAGAAAGGGGAGAGGGAATGCAAAAGTGGTGCCGGACCCGAAGAATTGAAACTTTAAATGTTGATTCTGTTCGGGCTCTGTCTCGAGTCGGCCACCCCCAGCTATTGTGTATGTGCCTGAGTATGTACATACATACATGCATACATACATACACACATACATACTCTAGTCATTTGTGTGTTGTTGTTGTTGTTGTTCCCCAAGCTGCCTCCGAACAGCCCCAAGGCCCCGAGCAAGGCCAAGGCCATAACCGAGCGCCCCCACAGAACCCTCCCTGCCGACCACAATAAAGCCTGGGTGACCGAAGCCACTCCATGGCGGGGAGCTGAGGAGGGTGCGGAAACGCAAAGGGAAACCAAAGCCCTACCCAGGGCCCTGTGCCCCTCAGCAATTATGAAGAGAAAGTTGAGGGGCAAAGGAAAAATGTGACGCTTTGGCTTCCAATCTTGGTAGACTGGGAGGTCAATCCACGGAAGAGACGCCGTCACTTGAGATCTAGAAAATATATAAGTAAAAGGAAAAGTCAGAGTAAGCTATGGGTATGACAGAGATCGCTCAGTTCTCACTCTGATAGACCAGCCCATCACCACTCATGTGTGTGTTATATAGGATAATGTTCAAGAGTTCTGCCCTACTTATTTTGAACCAGGTATAGTAGGCCTACTCACATTGTCTGGATGTTGGCGAGAGGGTTGAAGGTACCGTTGTGAAGGTTCATGATCTGGTTGTCGTACAGCGAACTGGAAAACAAGGAGTCTGGTTAGAAAGTACATAATAATCCTGCTACCGGTAATATCAGTATAACTTTTACACTCAATATTGGCTTATAAAATGAATTGGTTTACATAGAAACTACTGGTAAAAATATCAAACTACGATGGTATACTATACCTATGGAAGTTAATTCTCTCTCTCTCTCTCTCTCTCTCTCTCTCTCTCTCTCTCTCTCTCTCTCTCTCTCTCTCTCTCTCTCTCTCTCTCTCTCTCTCTCTCTCCTCTCTCTCCTCTCTCTCTCTCTCTCTCTCTCCTCTCTCTCTCTCTCTCTCTCTCTCTCATCTCGCTCTCTCTCTCTCTCTCTCTCTCTCTCTTTCCTTCTCTCTCTCTCTCTCTCTCTCTCTCTCTCTCTCTCTCTCTATCTCTCTCTCTCTCTCTCTCTCTCTCTCTCTCTCTCTCTCTCTCTCTCTCTCCATAAATCACCCTGCTAAACTTTTAAACAGTGATCCCGTGGGGAAACTCAACTCCTAAACTGAATGGAATCAGAGTTAAGCCATTTCTCCTTCAAGGTAATACAAATGGTAATTTATGGCATACATTTTAATAATATTGCATTATTGCAATCGCTAAAAAGCAACTAGACCCATCAATTTCACCTATGGTATCTGCAAAACTGGAAACACTTGAATATTTTTTTTTACACAGTATTCGTATCATATATTTAATAAAATGTAATCAAGAGAGAGAGAGCGAGAGAGAGAAAAAGCGAGAGAGTGTGAGAGTGTGAGAGCGAGCATGGGAGCACAGAAAACTACGCATAAAGACCAATGAAAAGTTTTGAATTTGCGAGAAAAGACGAGGAAGAGTTGAGATCCGAAAGAGTGATAGTAAACCAGAATGATGCCTTGATTACGGCCCATTGGTGGTGCGTCTGACAAATTACCATACTGAACTTAAAATTTGTGGCAGGGGTCGATAATGTTGAGAGGCAAATTGAGGGAGAGCTACTAAGAATGTCTATCACTATGCTTGAGCTAAACACACACACACACACACACATAGACACACACACACACATAGACACACACACACACACACACACATACACTTACTACCTGGGTGAAAGCCTAATGACCTATGATGAAATAGCTTATTAAGTATTTTCAACGTCATAAATTTCTCATACTTAAAATAATTTGGCATCCATAGGGTAGTCTAATCAGTTATAATTATCTTAAAAGGGAGTCAAGGGGTCGTTTATTTAAGTTTGATGGAGGTCTAGCGAGGAAACAAAAATAAATAAATAAAGAAGTAAATATATACACCAACAAATAACCACTGTCCCCCTAATATAGTATGATTCCATGTATATTTTCAGCATCCAGCCCCGGAATAGTTCAGTGGTGTGAGGTGCCAGATGTAAACAAACACATATTCCACAGTTTACCTGCTTAGTAGCGAGGAACTGAGCGCTCACGCCTCACTCAAACCACTTACAAACATACTTTTTGATGTATGATGACATGACCACAAACAAATAGTTGGATGGAGACAGATTAGGGAGTGGTTCCTTCGTAGAATGTCTATCCAATTCTAAGTAGCATGTGTTTGCACAAGTGCCTTTCCATATACACGTACATACAATGGTTTAGCGTAATTTTTCCATTACATGCATTGGAACGGCTCAGACGGAATTGACTTTCAGTAGTTGGAGTGTACTGTAGTACAATAAAGTCCCGCCACAGCACTGCCCCACCAAGTCATCTGTTTCTATCTTCAGAAGAGAGTGTTCTGCATAGGTACAACATCTCGGCACCTTTCCCTAAGTATTATTATTATACACTAAACCTGCCCCCCCCCCCCCCCCCCATACACACACACACACACTCATCTACCAGCTCCGGGACTGCCAACATCCACGTCAACAAACTTACCGATAAAGTTTACTCTCGCATTTAAACCCCCACAACTTACTGTCAGTCTTAAGGGAAGGCAGGACAACTTTAACTACCTGTCTGAACTTAAAAAACACCATTTAAGTCACATCCACACGATCGCTTGTTCTGCTAAATTTTTCTCCGTCAATTTATTCTGGCATTTCGGGATTACACTGTCGAAAATTACGTGTATACACTTTTAAAATGTGCAGTTTAAATGTCCATGCTAACATACTCTCATAAAGGTATATTGGCAATAAGAAACAGGTCTGATAGAAAGGTAAATTTTATATCTATTCTATATACTCAGGCCCAATCCTCACTTTTCCTATTTTCCTTAACAAAAAGAAAAACAAACCAAAAAAGGTAAATAACTATCAATATACCCAATTGCTATATATTATACACCACGCTAAAACAGCAGAGTTGTTTTGATAGTGAATTATGTACTACAGTAGTATCGACAAGTAGAATGAGGTTGATTATTATAGGTGATATATATCTTAAGGGGGTATTGCTTGTGTTTTGGTCTATACAGTATATATATATATATATATATATGTATTTATATATGTTTGAGTTTCCTCGCTAGACCTCGATCAGCTTAAAAAAAAAAAAAATCATACTCTCATGATAAATTTTTAAATTTGTTGGTAGAATTTTTTTCCGGCCGAAGGCCACTTCGTTCTAAAATTACAGGCTCGCTATCGCTAGCCAGGAAAAAATCGACACCTAAATGGCACAAAAGGTCTAAATAATGACAAAGAAATGAGGCGAAAGGTATCTAAATTGCCAAACTAACGGAACAAACTTCTTAAAATCTCAAAACTAATATGCTAAACATGAGGGAGAAGGGGGTCTAGAAGAAGCGACTGCCTCCCCCTTAAAATAGGCCACGCGAGAACTATAACCTGTCAGACAAGCGCCAAGGGAGAGAGAGGAAAAAAAAGGCAGGCTACTCAATCAATCCGGGTCGCTGACAAGAACGCCCGCGGATGCCTGGAGAGAGATTTACGTAGACTCACATATATACACTGGCCACACAGACCTTACGGTTCCTGCAAGGTGGCCAGGACTTAAGCCTAGTAGAGATAGAGAGTACGATAAAGTAGTAGGAAAGGATAGCAAAGATGAAGGCTCTCTCCCTAAAAAAGAGAGAGAGAGAGAGCGAGAGATTAATTCATTTATTTCACAAAAAGTTACACGACAACGTTTTACATAGTTAAACCGAAATAGTAATATTAAAAAAGAAAAAAAAAACATTATTCTTTAAAGCATGGTTGGGTCATTATTTTGCATATATTAAATGCTTGAGTTAATTGTCAGTCATTTTACAAATAATATTAAATATCGCAGTTGCTTTAGATAAATAAATAGATAGATATAGAGAGTGAGTGAATAAGCTAAAAATAAGAACACTGCCTACTCAATCAATCCGGCTAGCTGACAAGAACGCCCGCGGATTCCCTCCCAACCCGCCCAAAAAACCTGACCCAAGGAAGCCAGTTTATTTTATGCAACCCATATGGCGACACCTCTAATAGTCCATCCAGCCAAACCTAACCTAATCACCTTTACATCAACCTATTCCATATTGTATACATGCAATACATGTAGGATCAGTAGTGTATGTATGTATGTACAGGGTCTCCTAGCGATGATATTTATGGAAGTAAAATATCCAACACTTAATAATTATAGACTCTATCACAAATATAAGTATCCCTGGGCCAAGTGGAGCTCTCGCCAGGCGTAGGAATGTTCAGAAGTGGGCGAAGTATAATATCCTCGCTTCTAAGAACGATTATAGCCCATCACATAATAAATAACCCGATAATTGACTAGCAAATAATTACGGCTACAGCCCTACAATTAACCATAGGCACCTGGACAGACCGGGTTCAGAAGAAAAAAATAAGTAGGAGACAAAACATGAAATTTTGTAAAACAAAAAAAATGGCTTGGCTTCCATGATAGAGGACGCTTTAGGCCAGAATATATGAATAAATAAATACCAATAGATTAAATAAATACCAAAAAAATACATGATAATTTACCAATATAAATAAATGAAAATTAAATAGCCAACATTATAACTACTGTATATATCATAATAATACAATTAATTAAAATTAAAACGTAATAATAATAATAATAATGATAATACTGTAATAATAATACAAATAAAATAACAACAATAACACTAATATATAAATAGATAAATAAATAACTAGAGCATCAGACTACATTTTCACCAGATTACCAGATAATTGTTTCCTCGTCAATATTTTTTTTAGACGTGGATTGAATGAACAAATAATCAATTTAAATTATTCAGGGTTATTTCTACCGAGAGAGATAAACACTTATTTTAGCAGAGGATGTTTTTTTCTTTTTTTACCAGGCTAGGGTAGTTATTTATTTTAGAGATTATATTATTTTTTATTTATTTATAATATATATATATATTTGTTTTTCCGGAATTCGGTAAATTTTTCACCATAACACCATTTTGGGTCCTTTTGTACAATACGGGGAAAGGGGCAAAATTCAAATAGCAAATTAGCAAACTTCAATCTCTTCTCTTTAGTTTTAATGAGAAATAACTAACAAAATAAACTTAATATCTTTCAAATCCATCTTTTTTGGCAGACGTCCTTTATTGTATTCATTATATGCATTGAAACAAAAGAGTCGACATACATTCTCCGACGCAAATTCCAGCCTTTTCTAACTCGGTCTTAATTATTATAGTGTGATGGGAAATTAGAGAGCTTACCTTTTGTAATAATATGTGAGAAGTGAGTGAGTGAGTCAGTAAGTAGCCAATCCCGCACTCCCTTAAAGGGTAGGGAGGATCAGCAAGAAACATAGGAAAGGAACACAGATGACAGGGAAAGAATACATATAATAGATGCCAGCCAAAAGCAAGCACTCTAGCATTCGGAACACCATTCATTAACCAGCCCCCCCAAAATCGTTGGCTTCACCACAGATGCTATACATTTTCCACAACAAAGTTGCTTCACATCAACATTTGTGATGAAGGCCTTCCTGGTTTGCAATGTACAAAGGAATAAAGACCTGAAGGTGCTTTCCCTAACAAACTTCCTCCATTCATTTTTATAATTTGCTATGAAGTGAATAATACTCATTGATCCCATTAATGCTATGAAGATGATGGTAAGAGGAACGACCAGGTTTCCTCAGCATTTGTCTCAGGTGTTGGGCTTAGTAACTGTACAGATGCGGTCATTAATTCTGATAATTTTTGAATCCTCGAACTAATTAAACGAATAAATATTTGCAAATATCTGGTAATAAATTGCCAAGGAGACTCAGTTCAACCGCTTTACATGCAAGGGACTAGAGTTCTCGAAAAGGGGCTCTACTGTAGTCCTGACTATTTTTTACTTCCAGTGTGCTGGCTACATAATCCAGGAGAGTTGATAGCCTCTGCAGTCATATTTTAAATAACTAAGCTTTAAATGTGGGTGAACAGTGGCATGGGGGTTCGAGAAGACTGTTCATTTGTCTCGTCCTCATTGGGAATCGAATATGAGCTTTTGCGGTTGTGAGCCGTGACTATAACAACACGTGATCAGACAGACAGACAGACAGACAGACAGACAGACAGACAGACAGACAGACAGACAGACAGACAGACAGACAGACAGACAGACAGACAGACAGACAGACAGACAGACAGACAGACAGACAGACAGACAGACAGACAGAGAGAGAGAGAGAGAGAGAAAGAGAGAGAGAGAGAGAGAGAGAGAGAGAGAGAGAGAGAGAGAGAGAGAGAGAGAGAGAGAGATAGAGAGGAGAGATGAGAGGAGAGAGAGAGAGAGAGAGAGAGAGAGAGAGAGAGAGAGAGAGAGAGAGAGAGAGAGAGAGAGAGAGAGAGAGAGAGAGAGAGAGAGTTGTCCTGTCTCTCTCTACTGGAGTGCCCATGATGGATCACTCAATCATCTGGTTTTGAAATCAACACAAATTTTTAATTTGTGATGTTTACGGCAGAGATAGCGACGTAAACAGATTAAGGCTATCAATAGTTTATACCATGGCGTCATTTTCATAATATTATGGCTTACTTTAGAATATCTTAGTTGTGGCAATAGTGGTAGTAATGGCGATGGTAGTTATGGTGTGATCTGTGAAACAGATGAATACACTCATTACCCAATCATTGTAAAATGACAGTAGTAGTACTACAACTACTACTTGTACTGCTACTAGTAGTAGTAGTCGTAGTAGTAGTAGTAGAAGCAGTAGCACATAAACAAATAAAGTTAACAAAAATATATGGATACATGCTTACATTAATGAAATGTTTTTGAACATACAAGCTTTGGAACTCTCTCCCTCAATCTGTTTGTCCTCATCCTATGACTAAAACTGCTTCAAGCGCCGTGTGTCCAGACATTTTTAATCTAACGTAACTTGAATTTGGCTCTCTATCACTCAACTTTGAGGAAGACACTTGTTACAGGCAGCTTTACCTTTTGTCTCCTCCCTACACATAGGACAACAAAATAATGGTGGTTCTGTAAATTTACAATGGCTTAAGTATTTGATGATAGTAATGTTATTATTATTATTATTATTATTATTATTAGTAGTAGTAGTAGTAGTAGTAGCAATAGCTTTAGTAGTAGTAGCTTTAGTGTACGTGTTGGTAGTAGTGATAATGATAGTAGTAGTAGTAGTTATGGTAGTATAGGTAGTGGTAGTTATGGAGTGATCAGTAAAACAGGTGGACACACTCATTACCCACTGATGGTAAAATGATAGGCCGCCACAACCTGCCCTTGGGGGGAGGAGAGGAGGGGGGGGGGGGAGAGGATGAGGTCAGGAATGAGGAGGGGAGACTGTGAGGTAGGGGGCAGAGGGAGCAACGCATAGATGGATAATACACGGGGAGGACGGCAAATATAGATTACCAATGGGCGTAATGGTAATAATCTAATGGTAAGAGAGACACCATATACGAAAAGGGGTTCATTATGACAAAGTTTTGATTTACAACTTCTTCAGGTTAAACTGGTATTTACAGTAGTAGTACCTTTTTACAAATCGGGATTACATTAGGTATTTAATTTTGTTTAGGCACTTTGCTGCATCGCATTGTTTTGTTGAAATGATAAGTCAGTGGTGATGAAATATCATCCTTATTTTCATTATGGCTCTTGCTTTAATTAACCTGAAGAAATCGGAAAGCGAAACGTTTTCAAAATAAAGGCCCATCCCCATAGGGTATGTATCGTAGCAGGAAGGCAAATGCTGGGTAGGGAGGCACATAAAAGGGAAGGGAGGAAAACAAATTAATATGGGTGAAGGGAGAGGGGATTCAGGGGGAGATGGCGGGAGGAACAGGGAGAGGGAGGGAGGGGAAGAGGAAGAGGGGGTGGAATAGAGAACGAGGGATGAAAACGGGAAAGGGAAAGTTAACAGACGGGGAGAATATAAAGAGAAGGAGAGAAGCAGGGCGAGAACATGGTGTGAGACGAGACAGGGGAAGAATACAAAGGAATATAAAGGAGAACAAACTGCATTGGACATTGGAGGTCGGAACAAAATACTGGGAGGGAACGGGGGGGGGGGGGGATTAATAGGGAGCCAAGGAGGAAGGAAAAAATAGGCAGGGGGGAGGTGTAAGCAAACATGATGGAAGGGAGATTGGTAGGGGGTGAGGCAGGTATTAGTAGGTAGATAGGTAGGGCGAGATAGTAGGAAGGAGGGCCTAAGATATACTGTATATACAGTATATATATATATATAAGGGGAGGTGTGGTGGAGTGGTCTTGCCACTGGCCTGGTAATCCAAAGGTCCCGGGTTCAAATGCCGATGTATCAATGGGAAGATATTATTGGGATGGAATTTGTGCTGTACCTGGTATCAGTGCATTACCACAAGCCCACCGAAACGTCAATAAAATACCTCATTGTTCCCTGATTAAATAGCACTGTATGAATATTCCCATATTCAAAATATGCTATAGGGGTGCAATGCCTGGTGAGTTATCTGCTCAACAGGTGGCGTTGTGTGTGTGTAAGTGTGAGAGTCCGAGTGTAGGGGTTGAGACAGTGAAGCACGGGAACGAGGTGGCTTCAGAGATGGGGTCGTTTCGGGCCATGAGTGAGCACCGTACCTCATGTGAAGGCAAGATGGCAGGTGCTCGTTGTACTCTACGTGCTTCACATGTCTCACTCCCTAGACTGGAACAAGACCTCACAGGCTTCACTGTTCATTGTAAAGCGGTGAATGTTAAGGCTCTCAGCCTATGCCCGAGAGGAAGTAAGTTGGAATATAGAAAAAAAAAATAAAAAAATAAAAAAAAATATATATATATATATAGACAAACAGAGATCCTTCTATATTTCATAAAAATAGTGCCGATAATTGCCAAATATTGTGTTTTGGCTGCCACGTATTGACCCAAGGATTTGTACAGTCAGTGTCTATGTCACTCTACATAACGGCCTGCATACGCCCCCTCCTCCGTTAAGGGACTTCCCTGCATTGTGTTGCATCACAGCCCTTTAATACGGCCTCCTCTTGTTTCTCTTTCATAATGTCACCCTCTTTAGCACTCACTCACTCACTCTTTCTCTCTCTCTCTCTCTCTCTCTCTCACACACACAAAACACAAACATATAATATATATATATATATATATATATATATATATATATATATATATATATATATACAGTATACTGTATATATTTCCATTCCCATTTTTTCTTCATCCCTCTAACTTTTTTATATTTATCTGTATCAAACAATGTTAGTATTTTTGACACACACTTGACTATTTACCAATTATGTCATCGGTACTTCATACATCCCACAATCATTATCTTCTTCTTTAATTCCTTTCTCCCCCCTTCTCTCTCTCTCTCTCTCTTACATTGAGGGCGGTGAGTTAAGAAGGAAGTATTAGCAAGACAAAAAGGGACGAATGAAAAAAGGAAGGAAGGAAGGAGAACGTGTGTGTGGGGGTGAATTAAGGGTGGGGTGAATGAATTAATGAAGGATAAATAGGAAGAAAGGAAGGATAGAAAGCTGATAACAATAAATGAAAGGAATGCTGAATAGAGAAAAGAAGGAAGATAGGAAGGAAAAACGATAATATAAAGGAAGAATTTAAAGAGTATAGTTAAGTACTGAACATTGGAAGCTTATATCTATATTACATGTATTAAATGTATTTTGAATCAAGGATATAAAATGCAAATACAAATGTAAATAAAATATGCTGATCTTTATGTCCTTTAATCATAGAGATTTAGTAGTATATAATTTTGTTCATATCGACTTGTTTATTGTGCATTACTTGAAATATCGTTCTCTCTCTCTCTCTCTCTCTCTCTCTCTCTCTCTCTCTCTCTCTCTCTCTCTCTCTCTCTCTCTCTCTCTCTCTCTCTCTCTCGCTCTCTCTCTCTCTCTCTCTCTCTCTCTCTCTCTCTCTCTCTCTCCCTCTCTCTCTCTCTCTCTCTCTCTCTCTCTCTCTCTCTCTCTCTCTCTCTCTCTCTCTCTCTCTCTCTCTATACTATTCAGGTTATCGTCCCTGGTTATCCTCAATGTTATCTTATAATGTAATCCCAAGAAGTTGCCTTAATTTTACTAACTTAACCCCTTCCACTTCCTTCACTTCGACATCTCCCTTCCCACACCTTCCACTATTTCGTCCTATGATTCTCTATCACATTTCTTTTTCTATGCGATATTCCCTTGGCTTCTCTGATTAACTTCCCTTATTTCTTAAATGCCCTATTTTTCATTAGCATCATATTAATACTCTTTTTTTTTCATGTTGTTGCGTATTATTCATTATAAAATTATTGTCATCCTCGTTCTACACTTTCTTCTTCTTCTTCTTCTGTAAGCTAAATTGGATACCTACCCCTATTCCGCTTGCAGAAAAGTTTTGCGTGGCTACTGACAGGAGTTTGGGGTTCGTCACGAGGGAGGAGGAGGAGGAGGAGGAGGAGGAGGAGGAGGAGGAGGAGGAGGAGGAGGAGGAGGAGGAGTAGAACAGTGGAATAGAAATGAGAGTGCGCGAAAGATAAACAAAAATACACACACAAACATACAGAAAACCAAGACAATTAGAAAGACATAAATAATGATAGTACTTGAGGGGTAAAATGTAAGATATAATATAATAATTTTATTTATTGTATCACCCCAAAATTTCAATATTTCCTGACGAAATGGGTTGGGTGTGAAAGGGATCTGCCATGTGTGGGCCAATCGGCTCTCTGCAGACTCCCGTTTTCTTATGTTCCTATGCTCGCAAACCAAGACAGTAAGTCATATGGCCAGTCAGTGAGTCAGTCATTTAGTCAGTTAGCTACCTAGTCAGTAGCAAGTCAGTCAGTCAGTCAGTTTGGATTATTGATTGATTGATTGATTGGTGAATGAATGGAATGCTACATAGGTTGATAACTGTAAGTAGAATGGAAGGAAATGCCTCAGTATACTCCGTTTCTTTTCAGCTGACGATACATTGAATCCCTTAGCAGCTAATTTCTCGATACTTCATGAACAAATATGAAACTACTATGTCTCTGTATAATGTTAAGACCAAGTTTATATATTTAGCACCATATTTCACTTCAATTTTTTTTTTTTAAGATATCTTGATGGGAACTTTGCAATTTACCGTCAGTTGAAAAGAAACAGACTATAAGTAACTGGTAAGGCCCGAATTCTTGAACAGGGGTCTAGGGAATGTTTTTTTTTTCTTCACCTTGATGGAAGGTCTAGCGAGGAAACTAAAAAATATATGAATTTAAAAAATAAAATATAAAATAAAATAAAAAAATTAGTATATAGATAGATAGATAGATATCAATTAATAGACCGAAACAATGCCTCTTCTCCCCTAAATAAAACAAGAAAAATACTACTCACAGCAGACTGAGTTGCCGCAGGTCCTTGAAGGCCTCATAATGGACGCACTGGATCTGGTTCGCGTTCAGTAGCCTGTTGTTGTTGGTGTTGGTGGTGGTGGTGGTGGTGTGGGTGTGGTTGTGGTTGTAGTTGTGGTTGTTGTTGTTGGTGGTGGTGGTGTTGGTGGTGGTGTTGGTGTTGGTGTTGTTGGTGGTGGTGGTGGTGTTAATGTGGTTGATGACGTTTATATTGTTATTGTTGATATTGTTGTTGATGTTGGTAATGTGGTTGATGACGTTGTTTATAGTGTTGTTGTTGTTGATGTCGTTGTTTATATTATTGTTGTTGTTGTTGTTGTTGTTGTTGATGATGATGATGTGGTGGTGGATGATTTGTTTTGTGTTTTGTTTTTGATGGGGAGAAAATATAAATCATAATGAGTTGACATATATGAAAAGGTTTTAACTCTAAATACATAATTATATACATTTACCCCATAATCATTATATAGCACGAGTATTAGAATTATCCTCTACATTTGTCTGTTCATAGTCAAATCCCTCTGATTCTTATAGTCTGTTCTTATAACGTCGTGTTTATTATGTTTACCTGTGTTTTTTTTATCTTTTTCTCCTTTTCTCCCTTTCTCTGGCTTGCATCCATGCGGCCCCATTCAGCCAACTGTTTAAAGACGTTTATCCCCATCCAGGTGTCGATTTCCTCCTGGCGAGCGATAGCGAGCCAGCATTGTATGGAGAAATCCGGCTTCGCCGGAGACATTTTTCTATCGAAAAATGTACAAATTTAGCTTGCTGTCGCAACAAAAATATATATATGCTGGCTCGCTACCGCTCGCTAGGAATATATTGACACCTGGATGGGAGTAAACATCTTAAAATAGTAGGCTGAATGGGGCCGAATGGATACAAGCCAAAGAGAGGAGAAAAAGAGGGTGGGCCGGCTTAAGTTCGTACAAAGATAATAATAACCCGGCCACTCCCTGCAGGCCGGGATACTCACAGCAGCTGCAGGTTGGTGAGGCCCCTCAGGAGTCTGGAGGAGATGCTGGTGATCCGGTTACCGTACAGCACCCTGGGGGTAGAGATATCAACATGGTCATATACCCGTTAGAACAAGGGCGACGTCTTGTTCATTTGATTTCAGCTACATTTAGACTATTTTATGAAGCTTACGAAGGATATATGGTGGCTAAAATTATTAACTGAGATAGTCTGTAGCCTTGTAATTGAGAGACATCCTTCCTAAGCTGAAGAAAATCGCCTAATAGTTGCCAGAATATAATGAAAAAGACGACGCCGGTACTGAATGGGTTAAGGAAGAACCCGTTCTTAACATTAATCCTCCATTACATACCCCAATGTACTAGAATATACTAATTAAATCATATGATCATCCCGGGATTCGAACTCGGGACACCACACCCAGAACATAAGCATCTAAACCATTACACCACCAACACATATACCCGTTATAACAAGGGCACCAGCAGAACCCCTTCTGTACTGGCACAGTCTTTCAAATTCACCGTTTGCTATATTTAGACAATTTTGTGCAGTTTATGAAAGATCTGTGGTAGAAAAATGGGTTAAGTGAGATAGTTCGAAGCCTGTTCATTGCTGATGGCCCTTTTTAAGCTGAAGAAATTCGTCTAATAGTAGCCAGAATAAAGTTAAAAGGACGTCGCCGGTACAGAAGGGGATAGTTGGTGGAAGAGATCATGATTACCCTACCATCAGTGAAAATACTATACCCATTTTGTTGTGAAAATACTATACCCATTTTTTTTTTCTATGTGATTGAGGGAGGCAAAAGCATAACTGCCTATAGCGAGTGCCTCCCCCATAGTTGAAAGAGTGACAGGGCCAAAATCAAGGGACGTTCGAGCCAAAATGCCTGGACACACTGAGTTTGAAGCAATTTAAGTCACAGGAAGAGGGAAAGACTGATTCTGGGAGAGAGTTCCAGAGCTCAGCTGTTGAGTAGAAGAAAGTTTGAGAGTAATGTTTCACTCTTGGGTTGGAGAGTTGCACAGAGTAGGGGTGGGATTGAGTTGCAAGACGGGTACCACGTGCCCTACGTAAAGGAGGTGGTATGCACTGGGATAGCTCTAAGGAACACTGATTATTATAGTAGCGATAGAATAGCGAGAGAGATGCAACATTGCGGCGGAGAGAGAGAGAGTGCAGAAGTTGGTGAGTGCCCGGGAGTTAATGATACGAAAGGCCTTCCTTTCAACTTTGTCTAGGAGAGCGGTGTGAGAGGAACCTCCCCACACATGTGAACAATACTTAATACAAGGGCGCACTATGCCCCTGTACAGAGCAAGAAGCTGTGCAGGGGAAAAGAACCCCCTAAGGCGATTGAGCACACCCAGCTTCTGGGAGGCTGCCTTAGCAAGACTGGTAATATGGTCCTTCCAAATGAGAGCAGAAGAAAAAGACACCAAGAATATTGAGAGAAGATGAAGGGTTGATTTTTGTATTGTTGAAGAATAAGGGATAGTCCGCTGGGAGATCCTGACGGGTAGATAGATGGAGAAATTGGGTTTTGGAAGCATTAACCCTTAACTGGCGGCGCGCGACCTATGTCGAGTGAAATAAATTTGGACTATGTGGCGGTGCACGACATCTGTCGACGCCATTTTCAGCACGTAATGTTGCTGAGAGAGAGAGCTGAGCGGTGGGACGAGCGTAGTAACCTTAGGACCGCTCCGCACGACCACCGTGGACCTACTGAACTGTATCCCACCTTCTTTCCCCTTTCTCACTCGCTACACAGGGAATTATGTAAGGAAATTACCTAATTATAGGGTTTTTGCACTCGTGTTGCACGATCGTTGCAAGAGAACCAGTGATCGTACAAGGATGGTTCGGGTGTCATTGGAAAGCTCTGTTTACGCCCTTCCAGAGATAGATACTTGTTTTACACTCTGGGTCTTATTTAGGCATGAAAATGATCACGTAAACAACCCTATTTAGGGTAAAAAAAAAACCGCTGTGCGGTACGGTCAAATAGACCGCCTAGGCCGCCAATAAGGTGTTAAAGTTAACAAGGTTTTCTCTGCCACAATTGGAAATAGTATTTAGATCAGAATTTAAGAGTTCTATGGCTTCATTACATTTGTCGTTGAGGGATTGCTGGCTGGGGCGTTCTGAAAAAACTAATGGGAGTAGTGTAAAGTTGAGGCGTCTGCGTATGAATGGATATGAATTAAGGTGCAGTTAAGGAGATCATTTATAAAAATTAGAAAGAGAATAGGAGATAGGACAGAGCCCTGAGGAACACCGGAGTTTATAGGGTGAGGAAGTGAACAATGGCCGTCCACAACCGCGGCTATGGAACGGCCGGAAAGGAAATTAGAGACAAAGGCACAGATGGAGGGATAGAAACCGAAGGAGGGTAGTTTAGAAATTAAAGATTTATGCCAGACTCTATCGAAGGCTTTCGAGATGTCTAGTGCAATAGAAAAAGTCTCACCGAAGTCCCGAAAGTTGGATGACCAAGAGTTAGTAAGATATGAAAGAAGATCACCAGTAGAGCGACCCTTAAGGAAGCCATACTGGCGATCTGAGAGCAGATTATGAGAAGAGAAATGCTTAAGAAATTTGGAAGCAAGAATAGTTTCAAAAACTTTAGAAAGACAAGAGATGAGAGCAATTGGACGATAGTTGGAGGGTTGAGAGCGGTCACCCTTCTTTGGGACAGGTTGAATGTGAGCAAACTTCAAGCATGAAGGGAAGACATTAGAGGATAGACAGAGACGAAAGAGTTTGCCTAGGCAGGGAGTCAGCACGGAAGCACAGTTTTTGAGAACAACAGGAGGAACACCGTCCGGACCGTACGCCTTATTAGTGTTAAGCCCAGAGAGGGTAGAAAGTATATCTTTAGAAGAGATTAGGATATTAGGCATAAGTAAGAGAGAGGAGGGCGGAGAGGGAGGAATAGCACTGGAATCATCCAAGGTGGAGTTTCTAGCAAAAGTTTGAGCGAAGAGTTTAGCATTGTCAGAGGAAGAAGTGATGGTTGTGCCATCAGAGTGGGAAAGGGGAGGGAAAGACGAGGAAGAGAAATTGTTGGAGAGGTTTTTGGCTAGATGCCAGAAAGCTTGGGAAGAGCTAGAGTTGGATAGTTCAGTGCATTTATTATTGATGAAAGAGTGTTTGGCAAGTCGAAGAACAGATTTGGCTTGATTCCGGGCAGAAACATAGGAAGCATGAGAGTCTTGAATTTTAAGGCGTCGGTACCGTTTGAATGCTTCCTCCTTATTGCGGACAGCAGTAGAACAGGCGTGAGTAAACCAAGATTTTAGTTACATAATAGGTAGTCTAGAAACTGTGAACCCTAACCTCTTTTACTCAAGAAGGGATTATAGCAAATGGGCTGTAAAATTCCACACCAATTCCCAAATCATAGAAGTATTCGCTCGATTACTCTAGTCGTTTGCGAGTTATAAAAGTTAATGTTCAAGAGTTTGGGACTTGGTCCCTTACTCTTTCTCTGTTATGTGAACGACATGGAACTGAGCGTATCATGTAAATTATTACTGTATGCTGACGACAGTGTGCTTCTGGTTTCAGGAAAAGACCCAATAAGTATTGCCGCCTCACTTTCCAAAGAACTAGAATCGTGTAATGATTGACTAGTGGACAATAGACTATCTCTTCACCTGGGCAAGACAGAAACCATCTTAAGTGGAACAAAACGCAAATTGAAAGACATTGAGGGCTTCTCGGTCAACTGTAATGATATTCCTATAACAACAGTGTCACAAGTGAAATATCTCTGACTAAAACTGGACTCGACTCTGTCAGGTGAAACAATCTTGGAATCGATCCTGAGTAAATGTAGAGCACATATAAAATACCTGTATAGACAGGTGGGATGCTTGCCAGCGGCGACCAAAAAGACCCTTTGCCAAGCGCTTGTTCAATGTCATTTTGACTATTCTGCATCATCTAAATCAGCAAAGCACAAACTTCAGGTCACTCAAAATAAAATGGTTAGGTTCATGCTGAACCTAGGACCCAGATCGCATGTTGGCCAGGAACAACTTCAGTCACTTGGTATGCTCAATGTCTCTGACAGGGCCAAACAAATCAGACTCATAAATGCCTTCAATATATTTTATGATAGGGCTCCAGAGTATTTAAAGAGTAATTTTGTTAAAGCAAATGAGAGGATTGGACACAATACACGGAATAGGATGTATAATTTTACAGTTCCGAGAATCCAAGGACAGGGTAAGCTAACATTCTTCTAGACTGGAACAACCTACCCCAGTCAGTCC
>CM064577.1:10804676-10820003 GCA_032716605.1 Paralithodes platypus | reverse complement strand
GAAAAGAGAACACTGTATTCCTTCAGACGTAGCTTGAAGGAGCACCTGAACCGAACAGCTGCGAGAAGGGAGCACCAAGCTAATGTCTACTACTAAATACGACATAAGAGATAGGCAAAACAAACTGAAATGATTACTGACATATTTTGACCAGTCCAACTATAGAATGTAAGGTATCTTAATATAACCCCCTAGAAATACTTTCTCTAAAGTTTCTAAATTTTGTGTCCTCCCCTTTTTCCCCCAGCCAACCTAATCCCACAAGGACCCCAATAGAAATACGCCTAACGGCCTTATTGGGCTATCCTTAGTTGGAATTATGCAAAGCTGGTACATGTCATATTTGTAACATATTATGTTGTACCAACATTGTAAAATGCTAACTGAATAAATATTGTTATTATTATTATTATTATTATTATTACCTATTTGGAATAGGGTATAGCACAATTCTTCTTGTTTGGAGATTAATTTAAGAGTCAGTTCGATACCAGATAATACAGATATTAGTCCCTTTGAAGGGGAACTAGGGGGTGTTTTTTTACAGCTTGATGGAGGTCTAGCGAGGAATCTTTAAAAAAAAAAAAAAAAAAAAAAAAAAAAAAAAATATATATATATATATATATATATATATGTAGGCCAAAACATGACCATTATCCCCTTACCCCCTACGAGGACTCCTGGGCACAGAGTTGGTGATATACTTACAGAGAGTTGAGACTGTCGAGGCCATGGAAGGCGTCCTCGGCTATCTCGCTGATCTCGTTATTGCTCAGATCACTACGGGAAAACAAAATCAATCACACTTCTAGCTAATCACAATATGTATATACTGTATTTGAATTGTTGCATATAGGTTAACTAAAAATATATATTTCTGTAACAATCCCATCCTAGACTATATTGCTCAAGTTACTAATTTTAAAAACTCTCCCAGGTTAAAGTTACAGAATTTGTATGCAGTTCAAGAAACCATATATCTATCTATCTATCTATCTATCTATCTATATATATATTCACAACTCCTCTCTTAGGAGTAATAAACTACTATCCGCCTCTGCAGCCCCCTGAACTACCCCAATACCACCCCATCAACATAAACCACTCGGTATATTGTAGTACTGACATTCTCTTAAGCAGGCGGTAGGGGGTGAAGATCTTGGAGGGGATTTGGCGGATCTCGTTGTGCTCCAGACGTCTGTGGAGAAGGAAGAGGTAAAACATAGGTAAGGTGGTAAATAAGTCACATTATTATTAGATGAACACAAAAGTATATTATAATAAACAAACGTTTCACGTTTTGTAAGGTTTGTTAAACGACGGCTCTCTTACAAACACATACATTCAAGCTGTAAATGCTATAGGTGAATACATGAACATTAACTTTGCTCATGATAAATTTGCATATCTAGCATAACCCTTTGAGTACCAGCGATGTGAGTTATATTCTATTCTAGCTATATTTAGACGATAGTATGCAGCTTAGGAAGGATCTGTGGTAGTTAAAAGGGTTGGTTGAGATAGTTTGAAGACTTCTTATTGCTAGAGGTCCTTCCTAAACTGAATAACGTCGATTAATAGTAGCCATAGTAAAATATAAGAGATGTCACCGGTACAGAAAGGGTTAACAAAAGAAAATAGATGCTATTTTCATGGTCCGAAATCAAATGTATCAAGATTAACATAATAATTTCATCGTCAAAATAAAAGTTGATAATCTAGCTTAGGGTAACGTTAAATATTGACAATCAGTATTGAAATTAAATCATTCTAACATTAATCTAATGATAGGAAAATATATATAATACACCCACACTCGAACACACACACAAACGCATATTCTCTCTCTCTCTCTCTCTCTCTCTCTCTCTCTCTCTCAGCCACATGAAGATAGAAAATGAGAGAACCATGTATGCTGAACATATCTCGTGGGTTGTCAACATTAATACAGAATGTCACCTTGTAAGACCACAAACTATGACTGCAAACACATTCTCTCTTACACAACACGCATGCACACACAAAGTCCTTCTCCCTCTCTCTATCAAACACACATATACGTTCTCTCACAATCATTCACTCACACACACACACAGTAACATCTCTTATCTCTCTCTCGCTGTACCTGCCTTAATATATTTTGCTATCCCTCTCACTCTTTCTATGTTTCCGAGACACGGTCTATCTCGTGTACTATCATGCTACTGTGTGTTTATATCTCGTATGTTGCTGAGAGAGACAGAGACAGAGACAGAGACAGAGACAGAGAGAGAGAGAGAGAGAGAGCGGAGAGAGAGAGGAGAGAGAGAGAGTACAGAGACAGAGAGAGAGGCAGAGACAGAGAGAGAGAGACAGATAGAGAGAGAGAAGAGACAGAGAGAGAGAAAGAGAGAGAGAGCGCGGAGAGCGAGATGCTTGAGAGAGAGAGAGACAGAGAAGAGACAGAGAGAGAGGAGGAGAGAAGAGAGAGAGGAGAGAGAGAGAGAGAGAGACAGGTGAGAGAGACAGAGACAGACAGACAGACATACAGACGAGAGATAGAGAGAAGAGCGAGAGAGAGACTGAGACGAGACCGACCATACGAGAGAGGAGAGGAGACAGAACAGACAGAGAGACAGAGACAGACAGAGAGAGAGAGAGAGATGCTGTGACCCTGAATGAACAATGTCACCATGTAAGACCAAGAACTTTGACTCCACACGACATGAGAAACAGTGTTGGAGAGAGTGACGGAGATGGTGGTGGAGAGTGTTGGTGGGGGTGGATAAAGTGGAGATGGTATTGCTGGTGGAGATGCTGGTAGTAGGAAAATGGTGTTGTTGTTGTTGTTGTTCCCCAAGCTGCCTGGCCGAACAGCCCCAAGGCCCCGAGCAAGGCCAAGGCCATAACCGTGCGCCCCCACAGAACTCTCACTGCCGACCACAATAAAGCCTGGGTGACCGAAGCCACTCCATGGCGGGGAGCTGAGGAGGGTGCGGAAACACCCGGGAAACCAAAGCCCCACCCAGGGCCCTGTGCCCCTCAGCAATTATGAAGAGAAAGTTGAGGGGCAAAGGAAAATATGTGACGCTTTGGCTTCCAATCTAGGTAGACTGGGAGGTCAATCCACGGAAGAGACGCCGTCGCTTGAGATCTAGAAAATATAAAAGTAAAAGGAACAGTCAGAGTAAGCTATGGGTATGGCAGAGATCGCTCAGTTCTCACTCTGATAGACCAGCCCATCACCAATGGTGATGGAAAATGGTGTTGGAGAGAGTGGTGGTAATATTGGTGGTGGGGAAAATGGTGTTTTAGAGAGTGGTGGTGATAGTGGAGAATGTGATGGTGGTGGTGATGTTGGTGGTGGGGAATATGGTGTTAGAGACAGTGGAAGTGGTGTTGGAGAGTGTGGTGAAGATGGTAGTGCTATAATCAATTAACTGTAATTAGGCCAGACATTTCAACCACTAACCTCTCGTAACTCAAAATAAATCAGGACAATACAGTTGACTTTCTATACCATTCTATTAGTTACAAGAGGATAATGGTCAATATTTCTGGCCTTATTATAGTGAAAAGACTGTACAGTAGTGATGATTGCAATATTAGTGGAGGTAGATAAACAAGGACAAATTAGAGAATTACTGTTGGTATAATGGTGACTGTAATAGGGGTGGATATGGTGGTGGAGACAGTGGTGAAGAAAGGAATGGTGGTGGTGGAGGAGATAGTGTAGGAGATGGTGGTGGTGGAATAGCGGAGACAATCAATGGGAGGATGGGATGATTCACAGACAGATTGGAGGGGAAATAATGGCGCCGAGTTGTAGGAGACTCGCTTTTAGACTCGCTTTTATATTATATTGTATTATTATTTTATATATACTGTATGTTTGTAATTCTTTTATATTGTATTATTATTTTATATATACAGTATGTTTGTAATTCTTTTATATTGTATTATTATTTTATATATACTGTATGTTTGTAATTATTTTTAATTCGTGGACAAAAGGCACTTGTTATCTGTTGTAGAGAGTCCATCAAATATTGAATGTTTCCGATATAATAGTACCTTCATTAGCCAATAAATTACAGCCTATAATCTCGTAACATTCCACAAACCAACTTGATTAGCGAATATTGCCTCGTCGCCCGCCAAGATTTTGAATATTATTGAACCCCTACACTCTCTTAACCCTTTCAGTACCGGTGACGCCCTTCTCACTATGTCCTGGCAACTATTAGACAATTGTATTAACCATTCATGACACTAGCAATTCAAAATACTCGACTGCCTTAAGGGAGTTTTTTCGTTGATTCCTAGACTTCCATCAAGCTTAAAATTACACCCCCTAGACCTCTTTCAAGCTAAATTTGTACATTTTTCGGTAGAAAAATGTCCCGGCCGAAGGCCGGTTCCTCTTAAATTACAGGCTCGCTATCGCTCGCCAGGAAAAAAATTGATCCCTAAATGACACGAAAGATCTTAAAATTGACAGAAATGGGGCGAAAGTTCCTAAAATCGCCAAACTAATGGGGCGAACGTCTTAAAATCTCAAAATCAATGGGGCTAAACCTGAATGAGAAAGGAGTTCAGAAAAAAATATCTCAAGTAGATATCTCCCCTTAATTAAACCTTATGTCATCACAAATCCTTCCTAAGCTGCATAAAATCATACAAAATTATAGCTGAAGCCAATGACAACAACTCGTCACCGGTACTGAAAGAGTTAAATATGTATAGTGTATATCTACAAGGCGAAGCATAACGAATATCTACATACAAACATAAATACACCCAAAATACTAATATTGGATCCCGTAAACTGAATGGTGATAGGAGACACGTGAGGTAGAACACTTAAGGGGAGGTTTTTAGTTTGGTCCGTAGATATCCTTCAAGCTTAAGATTACACCCCCTTGAGCCCCTTTCAAGATAAATTTGTACATTTTTCGGTAGAAAAATGTCCCGGCTGAAAGCCGGTTCCTCTTAAATTACAGGCTCGCTATCGCTCGCCAGGATAAAATCGACACCTAAATGGCACGAAAGGTCTTAAAATTGACAGAAATGGGTTGAAAGTTCTTAAAATCATCAAAATAATGGGGCGAACGTCTTAAAATTAGAAACACAATGGGGCTACACATGAGGGAGAAACGAGTCAAGAAAAAAATCCCTCAAGTGGATATCTCCCCTAAAGACTATTACACCTTTCACTACCGGTGCTGTCCTTTTAGTTACTGTATTATGGCTACTATTAGACGATGCTATTCAGTTTCAAATGGGCCTCCAGCAATTAACAGGCTTCGAACTATCTCCTTTATCCCTATTTGCTAACACGGATCCTTCTTAAAACTGCACAAAATCCTCTACATTGTGCCAGAATCAAATTAAAAAGACGTCGCCGATACAGAAGGGGTTAAAGATACTCAAAAGTCGGACATTAGACGTCTAACAATGAGCTATTCAGAATATAATCGACAAGGCAATATTAAGCTAAGAGGATTAATGGAATAAAGAAGAATACACAAGATTAGTTTATGTAATGTTCTTCATCTCTCTCTCTCTCTCTCTCTCTTTTTCTCTGTATGTCTGTCTGTCTCTGTCTCTCTCTCTCTCCGCCCCCACTAGAGTACCATCCCGTGTTGTTAATTATACCTGCTAGTGGTGGAGGCCCTTAAACCTTTTTTTTTATACCCATCCCTGTACCCTTCCCTTCCCATTACCCATATATCCTCTCTTCTGTACCCATTACTCACACACACACACCCACACCCACACACACTCTCTCTCTCTCTCTCTATATCACACAAACTCACGTTCTCTCTCTCTCTTCTTCCACTTTACCTATATAGCCCTTTAGCACTACTCACGTCATTTACCTTTTACTTGGTATTACCCATTATTTTATTCACGATGTACAGTTCTCAACACATATAACGCCAATACGAATATTTGAAGCTTTAAAGTCAAGTTCTGAAGCATCTGGGCTATAGTCCAGCATTGTATTGTCTCGTTTACGTTCGATACTGATTCGAATGGGTGTGTCGCGATTTATGCTCTTGACTGTACCTATAATTTTGCATACAGACATTGTTCTCTGTCTATGTACTATGTCCTTTATGTCGGTGGTACCTATTCATTAACCTCTATACTCATATTATAACAAGTACACATTTATGAAATTTGACTATAACCACTATATATAAATCCTTTTACCTTTATCCAGAATATATCATGATTACCCTTTTCCTCACCTTATACCTTTATGTAACGAATATTATTTTCATTGCTTAACCATCGCTCTTCTTTTGCTTTTTGTCTAACCTATCAGCGAGGCCAAAAACATTCTCTCTCTCTCTCTCTCTCTCTCTCTCTCTCTCTCTCTCTCTCTCTCTCTCTCTCTCTCTCTCTCTCTCCTCCTCCTCTCTCTCTCTCAAAAGCAGCACTCTTCGTCTCTCTCTCTCTCTCTCTCTCTCTCTCTCTCTCTCTCTCTCTCTCTCTCTCTCTCTCAAAAAGCAGCACCTTGACAGCCAGAGAAATTAGTTAATACTGATTTTGGCAGGTGCGTTACTCTCCCTCATTGGGGGAGGAGAAGGAGGAGGAGAAGGAGAAGAAGGAGGAGAAGAAAAGAAAGAGGAGGAGGAGAAGAAAAGGAAGAAGAGAAGACGAAGGAGGTGAAGACGAAGGAGGAGGAATAATATATAAAAGAGGTAAAACTATCTTATATTCTTTGACCAGCCCTGAGATAGTGTCGATATAAAGGCCAGTCCTTTTGAATAATCCAGGAAAAGCTCGAAGTTACCGTACTAGAAGGAGAAGGAGAAGGAGAAGAAGAAGAAGAAGACTAAGAAGGAGGAGGAGGAGGAGGAGAAGACGAAGAAGAAAAGATAACAGAAAAAGAATATATATGATAGCATATAGAAAAAAAGGTAATAAAGATTGAGGGAAAATATGAATGAGGAGAAGGCGGAACAGAAGAGAAAAGAAGGGAGGAAGTAGGAGGAGGAGGAGGAATAATAGAAAAAAAGAGGATAAAGAAGAGAGGAGAGAGATGAACATGAGAAAAGATTATACATATATATTTAATAACATAATAAGAATTCAAGTATGATGAAGATTATTAACCCTTTCAGCCGGGGATATATATATATATATATATATATATATATATATATATATATATATATATATATATATATTATATATATATATCTATCTATTGCCTGAAGCCGTGATCCCCGAAGGGGTGGCCACGAAAGAAACGCCCCATGCACCTCTGTCCCCAGTCAGTTGACGCCCCTCCTCTCAACCAGCACCGCCTTCATTCATATACTTCTTCACTCCATCCTTCCACCTCTCTCTCGGTTTACTCTCCCTCTCTGTCCTTCCACCTCACTCTCGTACACCCTCTTAGTCATTCTCTCGCTTCCCATACGTTCCATATGGCTGAACCATCTCAAGTTGTTCCTTTCCACACTTTCCAGCACATCTACCTCCACACCACACCTCCCTCTTACTTCCTCATTCGTCTGTCTATAGTCTGGCAACTATCAGACGATTTTAATTAGTTTCAGAAGGGGCTCCAGCAATTAACAGGCTTTGAATGATCTCACTTAAACCTTTTCACCAAAACAGATTCTTCCTAAGCTGCACAAAACCCTTTAAACATAGCTAGACTAATAATAAAAATACATCGCCGGTACAGTAGGGGTTAAGATAAGGCAGGAACTATCACTTTTAGCTGCTCGGTGGTCTAGTCGGTTTGGTGTTGGTCTCCTACTCTACAGGCCCGGGTTCGAGGCAAAAAACCAAAAAACAAAACAAAAAAAAATATATATACCGGTATATATATATATAATAGTATAAAACACATTAACCCTTTGAGAAACTAAGACACATTGCTTTCATAGTTGCTGGCTAATATTGGACGATTTTATTCAGATTAGGAAGGGTATACGGAAATCAGAGGTTGAATTGTTATGATTTTTACCTGTTTAACTCCCACAGATCCTTCCAGTCTGTATGAAATCGTTAAATAATAGCCAGAATAAACAGTCAAAACGCGTCACAATCCTCAAGGGGTATAATAATACAAATATCCAGGGGTACAGTCGGCCTAATAAGTGATGTCTCGGCACCAAGTATATTTCGATCAATAATTGGTATCAGCATTGTCTAAAACTGTATTTATTCGTTTCGAGTGAGATATACAAGCATGTTCCTACACTTACTGACCCTATTCAACATCAGACAGACATTAATACAGCACAGAGCGAACCAAACGTAATGCCAGCTGAGACGTAACTTATTAGCACTACTGCACGGTCGCGCTAATAAGTCATGTCCCAGCTGTCATTACGTTTGGCTCGCTCTGTGCTGTATTAATGTCTTTCAGATGTTGAATAGGGTGGGTAAGTGTAGGAACATGTTTGTATATTTCACTCGACATGAAGAAATGAAGCTTGGATATTGCTGATACCAATTATTGATCAAACCATACTTGGTGCCGCGACATCACTTATTAGCGCGACTGTACATTAGGAGTAAAGAGCGGCACGCCTCGCCAAAGCAAAGATTACGACCAAAAAAGTTAATAATAGTCCCTCGGTATCAGCATAATGACCTCTGTAGTACTCCTACCCCGTACTAAAAAAAAAAAAAATACTAAGCTGCTGATACTACTACTAACACTACTCCTACTACTTCTATTTCTACTACTAATACTACTACTACTACTACTAATACTAATACTAACACTACTACTTCTACTACTTCTACAACAAATACGTTTTAGAAATTGCATTTTAATTGTATTCGATAATTTCATTATCGCATGACTTCCATCCTCATAATTGAGTTTTGAATGCATATATTTTTTATAATATTTTATTTGATGATTTTATCCTGACTATCAGAAGCTAATATTGTAAATAGTTTGTATATAGGAAATAATTTTGAATGTTTAATACATTTTTATTTAACTTTACAATAATTTTTATTGGATTATGTAATGTGTGTGTTTTGTACTGTGTACTGTACATATGTATTGCGAAATAAAGGAATTGAATTGAATTGAACTACTACTACTACTACTACTACTACTACTACTACTTTTTTTTTTTTTTTTTTTTTTTTTTTTTTTTTTTTACCACTCAGTCTGTGCATCCCCTCTTTGGACCCTAGACTAGTACTACTACTACTACTACTACTCCTACTAACACTAATACTTCTACTTCTACTACTACTACTACTACTACTACTACTACTACTACTACTACTACTACTACTACTAATAATAATAATAATCATAATAACAATAACTAATAATCCCCACAAAATAATATATATACAGTATGCAAATAAAACTCAATCATAAAATCTCCCAGGCCACATTAAGGGGTAGTACTCGCTTTTTCTGGACCCTCTTCTCCCTCATGTTTAGCATATTAGTTTTGAGGGTTTAAGACGTTCGTTCCATTAGTTTGGCAATTTTGAGACCTTTCGCCTCATTTTGTTGTCAATATTAAGACCTTTCGTGCCCTTTAGGGGCCGATTTTTCCTGGCGAGCGAGAGCGAGCCTCTAATTTTAGAAGGAATCGGCCTTCGGCCGGGACATTTTTCTACCGAAAAATGTACAAATTTATCTTAAAAGGGGGACTAGGGGGTGTTTTTTTAAGCTTGATGGAGGTCTAGCGAGGAAACTCAATAATATATAAATAAATTAATATAGACCCAACACCAAGCACTATACCCCCTTAAGAGTCCAGAGCGGCACGCCTTCCCAAAGCAGAGATAACGACCAAAAAGTCAATAATGTTCCCTCATTAAAAGCCTAATGACCCCCTTCATTACTCCTACACCAACACTGCTAGGTTTACGATAGTAACTATTTATGTCTGACCTCTGTAACACCCACTACAACCACCTACACTTTGTATAACCACATTCATGAAAAAAAACACACACACACACACACACACTAATATATATATATATATATATATATATATATATATAATATAACAATAAAACCACCTGAACACTAGTTAAATCCCAACAACAACAATAGCTACTACTACTATTACTACTATTATTCCTATTACTACTACTACTACTAATACTACTACTAATACTACTACTACTACTAATAATAATAATAATACATTATAATCATAATGAGCGACCTTTATTACTCCTTCATAATTATTACGTTTTACATTTGACCTCTGTATTACCTGCTCTAACCACCTACTGACCTATTCTGAACCATTGTAACCACCTAGAATACCTGTTTATAACTATTTATGACCACCTAAACACACATTTACTACTATATACTCATTAAGGGGTGGGTGTGCCGGTTTTCTGGACCACTTTCTCCCTCATGTTTAGCCCCATTAGTTTTAAGACCTTTCGCCCCATTTCTTCGTCAATATTTAGACCTTTCGTGCTATTTAGGTGTCGATTTTTTCCTTGGCGAACGATAGTGAGCCTGTAATGTTAGAAGAATCGGCCTTCGGCCGGGACATTGCAAGAGAGTTCGCTTTATCAATTTGTTCGAACACCGACCCGTGGTAATAACGTTCTTGACATTGTACTTGCAACAAAAGAAGAATTAATAGAGAATTTGAATGTTGGTGATGAATTCAGTAACAGCGACCATCGTACGATAACTTTCACTTTAAACTTTACTAGTAACGAACCAAATAGTAGCATCGAAAAAGTCCCTAATTTCAAGAAAGCAACTTTCATAAACTTAGAGCTATGTTTAAAGAAACTGACTGGAGCTTTTTAATTAACAATAACGACATAAATACATCTTGGAAGTTATTCGAAACCACTTACCTAAAAGCAGTGCAAGACTGCATACCATCGAAAATACGGCGTCCAGGCCATAATAATAAGCCCAAATGGTGGAATAAAGATATTTCAAACTGCCTGCTTGCTAAAAAATTTGCTAATGATAGATTAAAATCCTCACAAAATGACGAAGAACGGGTGAAATTTGTAGAGCTACGACGCAAAGCCAAAAAGTTAATTAAGCAAAGTAAAAAGACCCTAGAGTTACATATTGCGAATCAAAGTAAAACAAACCCGAAAGAATTCTATAGTTATATCAGAAAGAAAAAAGTAGTTACTTCAACTGTTGGACCGTTAGTCGATGAAAATGGAGAATACACCAAAGACGAAGTACAAATGAGTAATGCCCTCAATACCTTCTTTGCATCAGTTTTTTACAACAGAAGACCTCAGTGATATCCCTACACCATCGCCGATTCAGATTGATAATTCAGATGTTCTAAGCAATATCACCGTTACAGAGAGAGAAGTATTGAATTGTTTAGATAAACTCAAGGTAAATAAAACGCCTGGACCTGATACAATCTCGCCTAGAGTTCTAAAGGAAGCTAAGGATGAGCTCTCCAAACCACTGACATTACTATTCAATAAATCCTTGCAGTCTGGAACTATGCCTGATCAGTGGAAGATAGCCAACGTAACACCGATATTCAAAAAAGGCAGCAAATCCCTACCCTGTAACTATCGTCCAATTAGCTTAACCTCAGTTGTATGTAAAATGCTAGAAACGGTCATAAGAGACAGACTCGTAAATCACTTAGAGGAAAATAACATACTTATAGATACTCAACACGGCTTTCGTAAAAAACGTTCCTGTTTAACAAACCTCTTAGACTTCTTCCACGATATCCTCAACCTCTACGATGAGAGTAAAGCTGTAGATATTATATACCTTGATTTTCAAAAGGCCTTTGACAAAGTTCCCCACAAACGTTTACTGCTAAAACTAAAAGCGCATGGAATACAAGACGGTGTGTTGAAATGGATAGAAAATTGGCTCAGCGACAGAAAGCAAAGAGTAGTCATAAACGGTAAGGCATCTAAATGGACCAATGTAAGTAGCGGGGTACCCCAGGGATCGGTACTAGGACCAATTCTCTTTCTAATTTACATCAACGACATAGATGAGGGTCTCACCTGTACAATCTCAAAATTTGCTGACGATACAAAAATTGCAAATAGCGTACTCTCAAAAGATCAAGTTGACGATATGCAACACAATCTAGATAAATTGTCACATTGGGCCCAAATTTGGCAAATGAGTTTCAATGCGGATAAATGTAAAGTACTACATATCGGATACCTAAATGAGAAAGCAAACTATTCGATGAATGGCACTCAGCTTAAGAATGTAAACAGAGAAACCGATCTGGGAGTAACAATATCGAGTAACCTAAAACCGAGTCAACAATGTTCAGAAGTTGTTAAGAAGGCAAACCAAATAATTGGCTTTATAGGCAGATCATTTGAGCATAAATCCAAAGAAGTAATCCTAACCCTTTACAATTCCTTAGTCCGCCCTCTTCTGGAATACTGCGTTCAATGCTGGTGCCCTTATTACCAAAAAGACATAAACAAGCTAGAACGAGTTCAACGTAGAGTTACCAAAATGATACCTAGCCTAAAGAACAAACCTTACGAAGAGCGTCTTAGAGAATTAAATCTATTTCCTTTAACCCAGCGCAGATTAAGAGGTGACTTAATTCAAATGTTCAAAATCATCAAAGGCATCGACAATATGAACTGTAGTAAGTACTTCACTATCGACCAATCTAATTACACGCGGGGAAACGGTTGCAAAATTATTGGTAAATCTTTTAACTCACACGAATCTAAGAATTTCTTCTTCAATCGAGTTTGTCAACTTGTGGAATGGGCTTCCCCGAGATGTTATAGACTGCAGCACCGTTGATTCATTTAAATTCCGCCTAGACAAATATCTCGCATCAAACCCGCGACTGACTGCGTTTGTAAATGAATAACTTTATTTTATCCTCCCCTCAGTTACTAACCCATATGTCCCCTACTAACTTCCTAGTCCTGCCACGTTAGTGGCAGGGCAGTAGTTCCCTTTCCAATGTTCCCTTACCCACTCTAAACCACTGTTTGGACACTTGATCCTCAGTGTTTTGGAGGACAAGCAGCCTAGAAGGGTCACTAGATCTGTTGTTGCTTGATTTCCTTTGTACTCCTTTGACATTGTTCTACCGAAAAATGTACAAATTAATCTAGAAGGGGGATCTAATGGATGTTTTTTTAAATTTTATGGAAGTCTAGGGAGGAAACTAGGAAAATAATGAATACGTGCAAAAATCGCACAAAAAGTGAACCATCTCCCCTTAAAACCACACACTACTACGCCAAGATTATTGTCAAGTTCGCTGGCGCTACCTATACCACCACCACCACTATTACGACAACAACAACAACTACTACTACTACTACTACCAATAATCATAATGACCCCTCTTAATCACTGCTACACCATTGCTATATTTAGGATAGAACCTCTTTACGTCGGACCTCCATAACACCCACTCTACCCACCTGCACTAATTAAGCCCACCTACTGTATTATTCTCTATTTATAAACATTACAGCAACCTATACCACATTTTGATCCACCTAAACACTATTTACAACCAGGTAAACATTCATATACAACCATTAAAACCACATAAAATAACAACACTAACTAATACTACTAAAGTACAGTACTTCTATTTATGATCATAATGGCCCCTCATCATTACTGCTACACCACGTCTATATGTTTAGAATATAACCCATTTAACTTTAACCCAGCTCTACCCACCTGCACTTTTTACACCCACTTGCTTATTATTTAACAACCACCATAAATAATTCACATTCACCATCCTTGGTGCATATAAAACGCTGCCAGCTGCACCAAGGCTGACCTGTACTGTATTATAGTCTGTTTAATTTAAGCTGGCGGTAAATACAATCCTTTAACAGCTGATTTCTCAATACTTAATGAAATAATATGAAACGACTGTGTCTCTGCATCATTAAAATTAAGGAACGAGCACGCTAACATGGGAGGGTGTTTTCCCAGTTGATGGTAAATTGCCATGTTCCCATTTGATTACTCGGCTATAAGGAAGATTTTGAAGCGAAATGTGTTGCTAAGTATGAAAACTTGGTTATTTTATTCAAGTACATTTTGGTTTGTAATGGATGATTAATGTTAAGAACGGGGTCATTTATCTTGATGGAGGGTCTTGGGCGGGTGTTTTTTTAAGTTTTGTGGAAGTCTAGGGAGGAAACGAATAACATAATAAAAAGATACATAAGTGAACAAATACAAATGCCCCATCCCCCTTTAACACCCCATGTCCAGGTGCACATACCAACAAATACAAACCTGGAGTAAGCTGGTTGTTGTGAAGTCCCAGCTGGAGTAAATGTGATGGGTTGGTCAAAGCCACTTACAGTTCAATGGTGCCCTCTGGTATGTGAGTGGAGACATAAATATACGTTGTGTCTCTACATTTAACTATATGCAGACATCTACACACATTAACATACATAAACACACACACACATTAACATACATAAACACACACACACATTAACATACATAAACACACACACACATTAACATACATAAACACACACACACACACACACACACACACACACACACACACACACACACACACACACACACATACCCCCCACACACACACACACCACACACACACACACACACACACACCACACACACACCACACACACACACACAACACACACACACACACACACACACATACACACCCATACACACACCACACACACACACACACACACACACACACACACACACACACACACACACACACACACACACACACACACACACACACACACACACACACACACACACACACACACACACACACACACACACACACACACACACACACACACACACACACACACACACACACACACACACACAACATACACACACACACACACACACATACCCAACACACACACACACACACACACACACACACACACACACACACACACACACACACACACACACACACACACACAACATTGACACACACACATACATTACTCACAGTTCAATGGTGTCTTCAGGACTATGAGTAGGACATCATTATGAACGGTGTCCCATCAGTCCATTATGCCAGACCCACCAAAAAAAAAAAAACACACCCACACATACAGTACTCACAATTCAATGGTGTCTTCGGGAATATGAGTGGGGACATCAGTATGGGCGGTGTCCCTACAGTCCACTATACCGCCCCCACACCTACACGCCCGCGGACATACCGGGGCCAGGGTACACCCACGCTCCACGCCCTCAACCAGTCCTGGAAATGAGATGGGCGGGTCAAGGGTTAATAAGGTAATTTAATTTCTGGGAGTTAAACGTAAGAGAATAAGTTACTCGATGGTAAATGTATACATGTGGCTTATGT
>CM064577.1:10749676-10799676 GCA_032716605.1 Paralithodes platypus | reverse complement strand
TGGATTTATTTTTGGATGGAACTTACTTTTCAAAAAAAATATTATATATAGTTTTGTAGTTGATGTAAAGCAAAACATATTAATAATAGGTGAGGTCCACAAATTTCTATGCGTGACTGTACAACCCAAAACATCCTAATCATCCTCTCCGACGCCCTGTTTCCGCCTGGGAAATACCCTCTAAGGGAGCCCACCTCGTTTTTGTTTCATCTTTCTCTCCCCTCTCTCTTTGGCTTGTATCCATTCGGCCCCATTTAGCATACTGTTTTAAGACGTTTACCCCCATCCAGGTGTCAATATTTTCCTGGCGAGCGGTAGCGAGCCAGCATGTATTTTTTTGTTGACAGCAAGCTAAATTTGTACATTTTTCGATAGAAAAATGTCCCCGGCGAAGCCAGATTTCTCCATACAATGCTGGCTCGCTATCGCTCGCCAGGAGAAATCGACACCTGGATGGGGATAAACGTCTTAAACAGTTGGCTGAATGGGGCCGAATGGATACAAGCCAGGGAAAGAGAGAAAGGTAAAACAAAAAAGCCGGTGGCACCCCTTAAGAGTCTAAAGGGTGGCAATGGCAAAAATATTTCCAGGTTATATTGTCTATACACGTTCCTATGGCTCATGTCAAAGGATTTGTAGGGGATTATTTTCCTTTGATATATTTTTTGTTTTCCCTAAACAACTCATGGACACCCTTTGACACAAACATATTCAGTACAGTGTGCCTTCTGCGTGTCGTAAGAGGCGACTAAAGAGGTTGGGGTCGGTGGGCTTGCAACCCCCACCCGTGGAAAATACTTAAGCAATGAAAAACGAACGAACAGCCTCGGTGGGGGCGAACGGTTCGTTCGTGGCCACCCCTTCAGGGATCACGGCGTCAGGCAATAGATAGATGACGATTTTATAATATTCTGGCTACCATAAGACCACTTTATTCAGCTTGGGAAGAATCTAGCAATTACGGGGATACAATCTATCTCCATTAATAATTTGAACAATATTGGTGTTTTCAAACTAAATACAATCATATAAAGATAGAATCAAATTAATTAGACGTCATCCGTACAGTAGGAGTTTTAAATAATTGTAATTGTGTGCGGTGTAAAATCCCAGCCGTTGTCCAGACTCCTTTTACTGAAGTGCGTACCTGTCCTTCCCTTCCCCCGTGGAGGATAGTGGCCCCGCCGTCCTCCCCCGCGGCTACAATGGACGGGACCACCACGGGGCAGTCATAGAGGGGACCACGGGGGGCCACACCAGGGACCCCCATTAGCTAAACAACCACAGCGACCAAATGACTGTCTGTTAGAAGGGCCCCCTGCACAGACACCTTTCCACCACTAACCCATAATATTTACAAGTTTCTGATTTACTGCCACGGCCTATAACCTCAATTAATTTATCACACAGATCATACATAAAGCAAAGAGGAAAATGGTGGGGCATAATAGGATTTGACTTCGAATAAAATAAATCTTTCTTCCAATCTCCATCCTTATAAATATGTGTGTGTGTGTGTGTGTGTGTGTGTGTGTGTGTGTGTGTGTGTGTGTGTGTGTGTATGTGTGTATGTGTGTGTGTGTGTGTGTGTGTGTGTGTGTGTGTGTGTGTGTGTGTGTGTGTGTGTGTTTATTTTATTTTTATGACAGTATATTCCAGTATATAAATCTGAAGTACAAATTAATAATGATGGTGGAAAATACACGAGAGGAATTATGTATTTGCTGGAATTGTTATATATAATCTGCTTTGATTATGAAAACAACCAGAGCGATCATATATCTGTCAGAAGGACCCCTTGCTGAGGCATCTTTCCACCACAACTTCATGATATTTACAAGTTTCTGATTTAAAACTACGGCCTGTAACCTTCCGTAATATATCATATAACTGTCTTCGTGGTGCAATGCATAAGTGTGTTGATTTTCGGTGTGAGCATCCTGGGTTCGAATCCCCGGACTGCCACATGTGTTCGTTAATTTAATTGATCGAGTTTAGGAGTAAAGTTGGTTGGTGGAAAGAACATAATAATAAAAAGCAAAGTTGATGGGGCATATTGCCATTTGTTAGGACTGATATACAATTAACCACTTGCGAGTTTTGGTCTATAAGGAAGTTGGAGCTGTGACCATCAATACTTAGCAGAATGATTAGCTATAATAAGGTGATAATACATTTATATATACGTAAAACCAAATTTATCATGCTTTCATCCACCAGAAACCCACACTATTGTTGCATTTCTCTTTATTATCGATGTCCAAGGCTCCAACTTCCTTATAGCCTGAAACTCGCAAGTGGTCAATTCCCCACACATTTATCGTCAGCTACTGCCTCTAAAACAACAACAACAACAACCTTCCTCAATGTATCATACAGGAAGCAAAGTTGATGATGGTGGGACATCGTGCCATTTGATTTCCAATAATATATAACTCTCCTCCGATCTCCGCCCTTTTACATGTTATGAAGGGAGCCCACCTCGCTTCTTTTCTCATGCTCTCCCTCTCTCTTTGGCTTGTATCCATTCGGCCCCATTCAGCCTACTGTTTTAAGACGTTTACCCCATCCAGGTGTCAATATTTTCCTGGCGAGCGGGAGCGAGCCAGCATATATATATATTTGTTTTGACAGCAAGCTAAATTTGTACATTTTTCGATAGAAAAATTTCTCCGGCGAAGCCGGATTTCGCCATATAATGCTGGCTCGCTTTCGCTCGCCAGGAAGAAATCGACACCTGGATAGGGATAAACGTCTTAAAACAGTTGGCTGAATGGGGCCGAATGGATACAAGCCAGGGAAAGAGAGAACAAGAGAGAAAAAAAAACGATGACCCCCCCCTTATTATAAAGTAGGAAGCAATGCTGAAGATAGATAAGACATAATTGGATGGTGATTGTTATATACACACTATTATTGATTATGTAAACACTAAACAACCACAACGAGTGTCTGATAGAAAGGATCCCCTGCTGAGACACCTTTCCACCGCTATTCCATGATATTTACAATATTCTTACTTTATTGCAATGGTTCCCCGAACCTCCTCTAATTTACCAGAAAGTAATAATGGGTGGTGGTGAAAAAATGACTGGATATTGATCGGATATATAATTATGTCATAAGTATCTGATAAACAAAATAAAAACATAACAAATAAATAAATATATACAGGTATGTTAAAAAATAAAAAAATAAAAAATAAATAAATAAAACTTTAATAATAAAACTTCCCATCAGTATTTCATAATATTTACAAGTATCTGATTTACTGGTATGACTCTTTAACCTCTCCCAATTGATCATAGAGAAACACAAAATGATGATGATAGTGCGCAAAATATCGATTATGGTACATTATCAGACACCGCCTCTCCAATAATTCTCCTTTGCATTTTTAAGTTCTGATTTACTGATAAGACCTTCAACCTCCATTAAGGTAGCCCACCTCGATTTGTTTTCTCTTTCTCTCCCTCTCTCCTTGGCTTTTATCCATTCGGCCCCATTCAGCCTACTGTTTTAAGACGTTTACCCCATCCAGGTGTCAACATTTTCCTGGCGAGCGATAGCGAGCCAGCATATATATATATATATATTTTTGACAGCAAGCTAAATTTGTACATTTTTCGATAGAAAAACTTCTCCATACAATGCTGGCTCGCTATCGCTCGCCAGGAAGAAATCGACACCTGGATGAGGATAAAAGTCTCAAAACAGATGGCTGAGTGAGTCAGAATGGATACAAGACAGGGAAAGAGAGAAAAGGAGAGAAAGAGAAAAAGAAACCGGTGACCCCCCTTAATAATTGATCACATAAACAGCCACTAATGGGGAGTATAATAATTTAGCTTGTAATATTTCGTTCTTCTTCAATTATTAATTATACCTATTTTTGGCTAGACGGTTCTAGTCTCTTATCTAACCTATTTTATAAAAGTTAAAACAAAGAAATATGGGAGAGCATTGTGATAAAATATATATATACAGTATATATATATGTATTGTTGGTAGTAAAATACACATTTCCGCAAGCTTCTTACGATATTAATAATATCATTGTCTTTAAGGGGAGGTCTCCACTTGAGGGATTGTTTTCTGGACCGCTTTCTCCTTCATGTTTAGCCCCATTGCTTTTGAGATTTTAAGACGTTCGCCCTAGTAGTTTGGACATTTTAAGACATTTTGCCCCATTACTGTCAATTTTAAGACCTTTCGTGCCATGAAGGTGTCGAATTTTTTCTGGCGAGCGATAGCGAGCCTGTAATTTTAAAGCAACTGGCCTCCGGCCGGGACATTTTTCTACCGAAAAATGTACAAATTTATCTTGAAAGGGGGTCTAGGGGGTGTAATTTTAAGCTGGATGAAAACGTAGGGAACAAACTAAATACCTCCCCTTAAGGGGGATCACCTGCCTTTTTTTCTCTCCTTTTCTCTCTTTCTCTGGGCTTAATCAAATTGTCTAGTGTTCTCAAAAATTCATGAAAATATGGAAGGGGTTACTGGAGTGAGTTTCATACCCTTTATTTCTTAATCTGAACTAAATTAGTCTTTTATTAGGTAGCATAAATTAATAAGGAATCATGGAAGAACTGAAGGTGTTAACATCATCTAATTTATATCTCGGAAGGAAAAGTTGACGGTGGGAATACAGCAATTTCTATATGGATTTCCTTAAGGGGAGGTTTTTAGTTTGTTTCCTACTCCTCCAGCAATCTAAAAATGTCACCCCCTTGACCCCCTTTCAAGATAAATTTGTGCATTTTTCGGTAGAAAAATGTCCCGGCTGAAAGCCGGTTCCTCTTAAATTACAGGCTCGCTATCGCTCGCCAGGATAAAATCGACACCTAAATGGCACGAAAGGTCTTAAAATTGACAGAAATGGGTTGAAAGTTCTTAAAATCGTCAACATAATGGGGCGAACGTCTTAACATTAAGAAAACAATGGGGATAAACATGAGGGAGAAAGGAGTCAAGAAAAAAATCCCTCAAGTGGATATCTCCCCTTAAGTTAATATATATTTATTGTTTTTTCTGATTTACAAATTTGGGCTCTAACCTAATCAAAATAATAATATATTTTTATTGATTTAACTCCAACACGAAAAAGCAGACTTCAAAAGTAATGATGGGCGAGTATAATACTTACCCAGATACTGTCGACTTGTACGAGCTGATAATGTTTATCGTGCATTAATATATCCTATAAATTACTTACAGATTAAGACAAAAATATATATAATAAAAATATAAAAATACACACACACACACACACAATTTATCTCGCAGAAAGCAACATTGATGACCGGGATTGTTGTGGTTGAATATTTATGATATAATACTGTATGATTACTGTATATGCCAATGCAAATATTCTTAAAGGTAATAAAAAAAAAATAAAAAAAAAATAAACAAAAAACACGCGCACACACACAAAGAAGAAATGCAATCGGATCAGAAACTAAACCTCAAGATACCAACATGTCAGTTTATAATGGTAATTTGTTATCATATTACAAACTATGTAATCACAATCCTAAAAGAGATCTTAGATAGGCTTAGATTAGGCTGTTGCTGATACCTGGCAGGATAATTCTTGGGGGAAGAGAAAAAATAGTTTGGATTTGTGGTTTAAGCGACGTAAACATGACAGGCAAAACTAAGGCGCTGATTGGCTAACAGTAGCCTTGGCGCCCCCCTGGCCATCCAATCAACGCTCCAAATGACTAAAGGAGAGTTACAAGAGTACTTTTTGGGGGGGGGGCAATTCCAAGCTGGCAACTTTTAAACGACAACTTCTTTATATAATTTTCTTGTGGTTACCATTCGGCGATTTCGGTTACATAAAGAAGTCTCATGTAGTCGAGGATTAAGGGGGGTGACCTGCTTATTTTTATTTCTGTCCTTTTCTCTGTTTCTCTGGCTTGTAACCATTCGGGCCCATTCAGCCAACTATTTTAAGACGTTTATCCCCATCTAGGTGTCGATTTCTTCCTGGCGAGCGATAGCGAGCCAGCATTACATGAAGAAATCCGGCTTCGCCGGAGACATTTTTCTATCGAAAAATGTACACATTTAGCCTGCTGTCAAACAAAAATTAAAAATATGCTGGCTCGCTACCGCTCACCAGTAAACAAATTGACACCTGGATGGGGATAAACGTCTTAAAACAGTAGGCTGAATGGGGCCAAATGGATACAAGCCAGAGAAAGATAGAAAAGGACTGAACCAAAACAGGTCACCCCCCTTAATGTCGATCTCGAGTAACACATTCAAAATTATGATACCTAAGATTTGTTTTTTTATTCAGGAGAACGTTAGACGATTTTGTTCACGATATATTGGAAGATTTCACTCACCTCACGAATGACCTCTTGGGATTAAATTGGTGAAACAAAAATCGTAATTAAATTGTTGGCTCCTTCAGACTGCCTAATGTCGTCTATTAATAAAATATAATGATCACCCCCAAAAAAAATAAAAAAATAAAATAAATAAATAAATAAATAAATAATAAAACTTCAAGAATCACATCCACGTATACTAAAAGGGTTAAGCTCAATAACACTCTTTCGTAAACAAGAGGTTACAGTTTTATAAGCATTTAAACCCCTATATTATTAACCTTTGATCAATAGTCTGTTTATTTTCAGATGACGGTAAATTGCCATGTCCCCATATGTAATGCTCGACTATTATGAACATTATGTAGTGAAATATGTTCTTAATTATGAAAACTTGGGATTCAGATGATACAGAGACAGTCAAATCATATTAGTATTTTTTCATTAGGTATCGTTGGGTGTGAGAGAGATCTGCCTTGTGTGAGCCAATCGGCTTTCTGCAGACTCATTTTCTTATGATGAATCACCTGCTAAGGTATTGAATTTACCGTCAGCTGAAGTACAACCGATTAAGGAGAGATGGGCGTATTTATTTGCTTATGGTTTATATATTATTTTTAGTTACCTCCGTAGACCTCCATCAAGCTGTAAAAAACACCCCAAGATAAATTTGTCGGTAGAAAAATGTCCCGGCCGAAGTCCGATTACTCTTGAAATAATAATTCGCCGAAAATAATCGGAAAAGGAGTTCATGTGAGTTTGACTTAATTAAAGGTGGGGGCTCATGGGTTGAGGTAAACATGGAAAAATAATCGCCAACCTGCATATAATTAATTTGTAAAATGCAATGTCACTGAAATAATTATTAACAATGGTATAAAGGATTTTGCGGATCGTCTATACCGGGCCTGTGACGTCATAGTGACGTCACACCAGTATCCTTAGCCTAGACTGGATGGTGGACTTACACTCTTGTGACGTCACTGGCCCGGTATAGACGATCCACAAAATCCTTTATACCATTGTTAATAATTATTTTAGTGCCATTGCAAGATAATGATGTACAGCTTGGCGATTATCATTCCATGTTTATCTCAATCCATGAGCCCCCACCTTTAACCCTTTCCAGTGTATGTGACGCTTGCCTCACTTTATTCTGGCTAACACTATGCAATTGTACTCAGTTTAGGAAGGCCATCTAGGAATTAGGGAGGTCAACTCTATTTCAATTGACCACTTGCGAGTTTCAGGCTATAAGGAAGTTTGGCCTGTAAACATCGATATCAAACACAACTACAGTAATTATGTAAGTTTCTGGTGGATAAATAGTACATTGAATTTGGTTTTGTGTATTTATAAGTGTATCCTCGTCCCCTTGTAAAATTCTCCTATTCAACGTGACAGAGAAAGGGGCGAGGGAACGTGAAAGTGGTCCAGGACCCTGAGAATAGGAACTTTAAATTTTGTTTCTGTTCGGGCTCTGTCTCGTGTCGGCCACCCCCAGCAATGGGGTATGTGCCTGAGTATATACATACATACATACATACTAAAACCGCATTATAGCTGGTTATTCTGATAATTATCGAGGTCTACAGCTCCAACTTCCTTATAGAATGAAACTCGCAAGTAGTCAATTAACCCCCTTACTTCCAAAATTACTTCCTAAACAAAATCAAATCGTCTACGGCTAGCCAGAATAAAGGGAAGAACAAAAGGCGTGCTCGTATATTAGAAGGGTTAAGGGGAGATTTCCACTTGAGGGATTTTTTTTCTTTACCCCTTTCTCCCTCATGTTTAGCCCCATTGCTTTTTAGATTTTAAGACGTTCGCCCCATTAGTTTGGCGATTTTAAGAACTTTCACCCCATTTATGTCACTTTTAAGACCTTTCATGCCATTTAGGTGTCGATTTTTTTCCTGGCGAGCGATAGCGAGCCTGTAATTTAAGAGGAACCGGCCTTCGGCCGAGACATTTTTCTACCGAAAAATTTACAAATTTATCTTGAAATGGGGTCAAGGGGGTGTAATTTCAAGCTTGATGGAAGTCTAGGAAACACACTAAAAACCTCCCCTTAATTCCATGGAATTAACAAACGAGCGTTCCTCAGTCAAATCATTTTTCTTTTAGTAATTCTGGAGTCATATGGAAGTTTTCAGGGATATTTTTTTCCTGGAAATTCTCATCTTCCAGTTTCTGAATTAATGTTTTATAACAAAGCCGATAATCTAGTTTTGGTGAAGACGGTAACACATTTAAAAATAGCTTTGAAATGTTGCCAGAGAAACACATCAACCGATCGAAAATGGCCGCGAGAAAAATGACCTTAATCAAACAGAGGGATAATGTAGCAGAGGGCAGGTTAGAAAAAAAGAAAACAAAAAAATAAGAAAAATAAAAGAAAAAGAAAAAAAGTCGTGGCTAAACAATACAAAGACGATGCCGAGTTGTAAAAAAGGTTGAATCACAGGAACGTGATCTTTCTCTTTCTTAAATATTATTTGTATTATTATTATTATTATTATTATTATTATTATTATTATTTGTTTTGATTAGCATTATTATTATTATTATTATTATTATTATTCGGAAAGCAACGGGGCTAAACATGAGGGAGAAAGGGGTCCAGAAAAAAATCCTCCAGGTGGAAATCTCCCCTTAATTTTGGAGTGGTAACGGTTGAAAGTCGGTTTTAGTCTCCCTTTATTATTTTGACATGTTACGGCTATAGAGGAGTTAATTTTACATCACTACTAATAGGATCACCTACTCATTATACTCTCTCTCTCTCTGGCTTCCCCGAAATGTTATAGACTGCAGCACCGTTGATTCATTTAAACTTCGCCTAGACAAATATCTCGCATCAAACCCGCTACTGGCTGCGTTTGTAAATGAACTTTATTTTATCCTCCCCTCAGTTACTAACCCATCTGTCCCCTACTAACTTCCTAATCCTGCCACGGACATTAGTTCCAGGGCAGTAATTCCCTTTCCAATGTTCCCTTACCCACTCTAAACCACTGTTTGGACACTTGATCCTCAGTGTTTTGGAGGACAAGCAGCCTAGAAGGGTCACTAGATCTGTTGTTGCTCGATTTCCTTTGTACTCCTTTGTACTCTCACCTACCCATTATATATTTTCTCTCTCTCTCTCTCTCTCCATTTTCACATCATGAAAATCCAATAAACCGAGCCGCCCACACCTTCCCAAATATTATGGTAATCCAATTGGAAGAGGGAAAAAGCCCGCGAACAGTAAACTTTCCCGCCAAAGGATAACGATGCCATCTTGTCACATCCGATTTCTTGCAAACATGACTTAAAACCGAAAACAATTAAAAATCCTTCAAATGAACACAATCAGTCAAAGGTACAGATGGATTCAGTAGTATATAGATATTATGAATGGGAAAGATTGTAAATTAATATTAAATTTAAATCAACTTAACCTTGAAAGTTGTCAGTTGTAATAATTTAACTGTTCTTTTTTTTCGTTCGTAATATAGTCAGCTTAATGTATTTATCTTTGGATTTAACGATTTCTTATCAAATAGTCGGTAAACTTTTGAATATATGTGTTTACTCTATGACTAACTAAAACTGTTCTAATAACATTAAAAAAATCATCCCAAAGCAATCCATCCATGGAAACTACGTCACCCATTGATCATCTCTTAAACACCAAATATAGCACCAAACTAACAACAAAATTCAATAAATTAAAAAAAAACAGTCAAATATACTGTACATGCCACGATAAGTATACTGAAAACACTAACTTGTCATACAGATCAGATAGCAAAGATCAGATTAAAGGATTTAGACTAAACTAGTTCGTCAAATTAACAAGCTTTGTTTTACTAAAAGATACAGCAACATATCCTCCCAAATTGACGTTGGATATGGAAACTAGGTCAGTCATCCCTTCGAAAATCCGCTCCTCCAAATATTTTCTTCGCCAGGGCTCGGGCGGGGAATCGGATGAGCTGGGTCAATTCCACTTTACGTGTAGATTGGATTGACGCCTGACCCAATGGAAACGCTTGATGTGATTTTGGCGGTCTATTCTCGGTGTGTGTGTGTGTGTGTGTGTGTGTGTGTGTGTGTATTTACCTATTTTTACCTATTTGTAGTATACAGGAGTTGAGCTTTTTAGGCTCGTATTGTCCCGCTTCCTGAGTTACAATTATCTAACTTTGCCTTAAAAATATGAATGTTTTTGGCACACACCACTTCCTCTTCCAACTGATTCCACTTACTTATACTTCTGTAAGGGAAACTATACTTTCTCACATCTCCTTTACATCTTCCTTTCATTAGTTTATATCTATGCCGTGTGTGTGTGTGTGTGTGTGTGTGTGTGTGTGTGTGTGTGTGTGTGTGTGTGTGTGTGTGTGTGTGTGTGTGTGTGTGTGTGTGTGTGTGTGTGTGTGTGTGTGTGTGTGTGTGTGTGTGTGTGTGTGTGTGTGGGTGTGTGTGTGTGTGTGTGTGTGTGAGAGAGAGAGAGAGAGAGAGTGAGAGAACACAGACACACCTGGCAGTACTGGACAAGATTCAACAGAGAGGTACAAGGTTGGCAGCCGGAATGGACGCAAATCAACACCAAGGTGCTCCTCTGGACACTTTGCAGCACAGGATTTGTTTTAGAGGCCTGACAGTGTTGTACAAGGCCAATGTGATGGGGGTGGCCCTGGCACCACTGCGCCAGCCACCACAGACTCCAGTCTACAAGACTTGGACAACTAAAATATCCAGGGGAGCAGCTGTCATCGTAACCCGACCACACATAACCCACTTGCAACGTTCACATATAAATACTCCTATATGTGGAACAGTTTAAGCTGTAATCTTAATATTTTCCAAGTTAATAAGGTACGAACATTTAAAAAACAAATAAGGTACGAACATTTAAAAAACAAATTCATACAACCCTATTAATAAGAAAATATATAAATAATTGTAAATATATTGTATTTAATGAAAACGAAAACGTATGATGGTCTTTAGATAGTGATATTGTATAATGTATCTTTTCACTTTGATCAGCATTATATGTATCATAAGGTTGAGAGAGAGAGCGAGAACGAGAGAGAGAGAGAGAGAGAGAGAGCGCACCAGTCACAGTAGGACGTCCCAACGAGTTTGTCTTGTCTATTAAGTGAGTAGGATGGAGGAGCAGGAGTAATTGTGAGAGAGATCGAGGGAAATAGTGAGAAAGTGAGAGTAACCGTGTGTGTGTTTGAGATATATATATATATATATATATATATATACAGGGTGTTTCAGTTGACGTATACATAAATGGCAGGATGTATTCGTCAGGCAATAATTAGACTATTTTATTCTATGACGTTGGGGTGAGTATTTATAATTACGGATATTACACATCGAAATCTATCGATAGATACAAAAAAAAAATGCAGTCTAAGGGGTAATAACGAATGTTTCAAAGGTAGCACAGGGAAGAAAGGATTTGTTCACACGTGGATGGTGGATAACAGGGTTATAAAAGGGTTTCGGAATCTCTCTAGGGATGATAAAAATAATATAATATTCCATTCAAGGGTTGAGGACTCGAATCCCTAGAGAGATTCCGAAACACTTTTCTAACCTCGTTATTCACGTTTAACAAAGCCTTTCTGCCCTGTGCTAGCTTTAAAATATTCGTTAATAGGAAAATTAAGAGACAACAAACATATCAACAATAATACAATAAATCGAAAATCAACATGAAATTTGCATGATTAATCCAGGATCATATACTATATGAAATGAAAAATATAGTTGAATATACAGTATGCAGGCAGCTTTGCCTTTTGTCTCTTCCATACACATGGGCAAATTAATACTATCTATCTATCTATATGCTCAGGCCCAATCCCCATTTTGGGGGTAGCCGACTCAAGACAGAGCAATTAATACTGCATACACAACAAAAATATAGGAATACACAACATATACACAAGTAAATCTGGAAACATACTCGTAAAACGAATAAGACCTAAATGAAGACCCAAGACATGAAGAAGGGTCCAGATTGCCGTCAACACGTCGAGATTTATACAAATATATACAGTTTCTGTCGGTGTGTATGGTAATAGTCCCCCTCCCCAGCACAGAAAACGGAGAGGGGGGGGAGATAAATAAAGGACCAAAGAGAAAACGGAGGAGGAGGAAGTGGGAATAGAGGGGGGAAATGAGGACATGGGAGAAGTGGAAAGACATAATAAGGAGAGGAGAACGTGGGAAGAAGAAAAAGAAAAAGGAGAGAAAGAGAGAGAGAGAGAGAGAGAGAGAGAGAGAGAGAGAGAGAGAGAGAGAGAGAGAGAGAGAGAAAGGGGTGGGGGGAGGGAATGGGGTAATAGAGGGTAAACGGAGAAAGGTCAAGGGAGAAAGCGGGAACAAAACAATTGGGAAGGGGAGGAATGGAGAGAGACAGAAGAGAGATGGAAGGGGAAAAGAAAGAAGAGGGATCAGATGAAAAACGAAGGAAGGGAGAGGGGGAAGGAAGGGAACAGAGGAAACGGAAGAGGAAATGAGATAAGGAGGGAGAAAAAACTGAGAGGTGGAAGAGGGAGAAATACTTAGAGAAAAGATTACGAAAGCTGTAATTTATAAAACAAAACTAAATATATAAATGAATAAAGTAAATTAAATTAAATGGATATAGCACCAAAAATACAGAATCGATTCAAAGGGAATTTAAATAATATATATCGAAGAAATATAGACACGTGAACAACAAAACAATATATGAGCCAAAACATTTGGAAAGAAACGAAGAATCATATGAAACTGAATAAACTTGTAGAAACAGCTGAAGTGACGTATTACAATAATGAAAGCAAAAAACAGCAGAGGATGATGGAAACTTAACTTATACAGGAGGACGATAATACATAGATTCAAGAGCACCAGGTAATAAGAATGATTTAGCTCTTAGAAGATATGATTACACATTTTCTTGTCTGTGTTCTGGCTATTATTAGACGATTTTATTCATATTAGGAGGGGTATATGGAAGTCAGAGGGATATTTGAGATCGTCTTTACCCTTACAATTCCCACAGATCCTTCTTAAATTGTATATAATCGTCTAATGATAGCCAACATAAACTGCCATAATAAGTCATAATCTTCAAAGGATTAAGAAACACGAGAATAATGTAAAGAATCTACGTCATTCTGGTGACTTGGGGTTGTATTATGAAAACTGTGGCTATCTATATTGAATGAATCAAAATAAAACCAGATTCTATAAACAAAACCTACACACAGTAAACAACTAAACAAAAACACATCCAGAACTTGTATAGTAATAATTTATCGGAGGAGATATTTATCGTATAATCAAGATTCCCCTTACATAAAAACAAAAATGCTTACTACTCACATACATCATTCCCCTCCCTAGGTCAATAAAAACTAGACATATGAGATGAAAATTAAATCAGTATATATGTCGGCCTCAGCGCCTCAGGCCAGTGGAGGCAGAATCCACAATAGTGCAGGAAAAAGGAAGATACTTTGCGTGGGGAAAAAAAAAAAATTATAGTTTGCGCGGGAAAAACTTGGCGGGGCGAGAGTTGGCGGGAAAAACGAAAGTTGGTGTGTGTGTGGGGAAAAATCACGCGGGAAGGGGGGAAAATGTTTACGACGGAAAAATCCAGGCGGGGAAAATTCTGAAGATCCGGCGGAAGGAAATGTTTACGAGAAGGAAAGTGAGGCAGGAATGCATTTGCAATTTGAGTCAAAAGTTTTAAAGAATGTAGTTGGGATCTATTTGCACATAAGACGGGGAAAGAGTTTCTGCGAACAAAGTCTCTCAAAATACGGCTTCCGCTACCTTGAAGAGCTTGTTGAGATAAATATAAATATATTCTTTTAGAACTTCAGATATATATTTTGTTTATTCAAAATAATTATATGTTTAGTATAAATGACATATTTTAGCTAGCTTAGAAGATAATCACAATAATCGTAACTAAAGGTACCCTAAAATATTAAAGGTATATATATTTTTCATTTTATCAACATGGTGCAATATATGTAGGCTTAATCCCTTTATACATATATTTGTCATCTTAGCTTTATTACTTACCATTATATAGGTTAATTATTACACCCTAGTCTAGTAAGGCGAAATCCTCTCATAGCCCGAACAAAACTTGAGCACAGGAGATGACATTTCTACCAGTTGGGAAGAGTCAACCAGGAAATATGTGAAAAATTACTGTCTTGTTCATCTGGTTCTCTCTTCTTCTTTTTTGGTATTTTTATGTTTGTTTTACAAGAGGTAAGTGGTCAAGATTGTTCGCCTTGTTACAGTCATTATACTATAACTGTACTGTAATTAATAACAGCACGATGTTCAGACTTATAACAGGTCTATAATGCAAGTCCCTAAAAAATTACGCCTCAGAATAGAATCGAGTACTGTTCAAGGTACCGTAGCGACCTCCAAACCATTTTACTTGCCTTAAGGGAGCCCACCTCGCTTTTTTCTCTTTATCTCCCTCTCTCTTTGGCTTGTATCCATTCGCCCCCATTCAGCCTACTGTTTTAAGACGTTAACCCCCATCCAGGTGTCAATATTTCCCTGACGACCGGTAGCGAGCCAGCATATATGGATACAAGCCAGGGAAAGAGAGAATATGAGAGAAAGATAACAAAAAACCGGTGACCCCCCTTAATAATAGTCTCCTGAAGTATTGCATTAAATCTAAAAAAATATTATCCGATGACTAATCGGATAAACTATTGCCGACGTTAATCATATTCCACTTAGTCATTCGGAGTCAAATAGGTACAATTGTATACACACATTGGGTGGGAAAGAAAGCACAGGCGTGACCTAAATAGTGTATAACCTGCAGATAAATTGTGCTTAGCTTATCATTTGGGGAAGGCAAATAACAGTGGCAGAGTTCTTGCTTACGAATTCATAGGACGTGAGTTTAACCAAGTGGTTAAATAGGGAGATTTAAAGAAGTGACTTCCCTGTTTCACAGTCTTTCAACGTTCTATCGGGATTTGAGTACATCGGCACCTCAATCAAATCCCCTCTATGTCATTAACAGCTCACATATCTGATGTCTAGCCATGTTTTGAAATTAATTAAATGACAGTACAGCAACACTCATCACATGCACAGACAAGAGGGCTAAGATTTCATACCAAAGAACTTCTAAACTCTTACCTGTACACTTGAACTCCTGGTCCAGCACCTCGGTAACCAGCCTGTCCTTGAGCCTGTAGGGGGAGGAGCACCTGACGTATGGCGCCAGGTGAGGGGCCGCAGCCAACAAACGTCCCAGCCAAGCCAGGTGACAGTCACAGATCAGCTTGTTGCCCGAGACTCGTAGGGCACGCAGGCGGGGAGTCGACTCAAAGGTCCCGCGCCAGAGAGTCGTGATGTTGTTGTTCGTCAGGGTTCTAGAGGATAGTGGTAACATGTTGATAAATATAAAGCTAAATTTGTAAAAGTAGATATATCAAATTATAAGGCTGTTTCTCATAATTTGCAATGACAGATAATCTGACTTTTGTGAGCTTCCCTTTCATTAGGTTGCGCTGTTGTATTCTTTGGTTCGACAGGAACAATGAAAATGTGTATAAATACACAAAGTAAATATATGCACATTAAATATACCGTAAAAAGGTATATATATATTTGTTGCCGGATACTGAAGATTGTGACATGATGGGGTAGTGACATTTTTGTCAGGGTTCTGGGGGGAAAGTTGGTAAGTATATGAACATATGGAGATAATAAGGTTAACATTAAGAAATAGCAAAACATAAGGTTTCTATGTGGTTCTTTAGCAAGTAAAATAAAATTAAGAGAAAGAGAAAAAAAAAACGAAACAACATTTGATTAGGCCTTTATAAAGTTTATAAAGCCTCGCTTTTTTCTCTTTCTCTCCCTCTCTCTTTGGCTTGTATCCATTCGGCCCCATTCAGCCTACTGTTTTAAGACGTTTACCCCCATCCAGGTGTCAATATTTTCCTGGCGAGCGGTAGCGAGCCAGTCTATATATATATTTTTGTTTTAACAGCAAACTAAAAAAAATAATTTTTCGATAGAAAAATTTCTCCGGCGAAGCCGGATTTCGCCATACAATGCTGGCTCGCTATCGCTCGCCAGGAAGAAATCGACACCTGGATGGGGATGAACGTCTTAAAACAGTTGGCTGAATGGGGCCGAATGGATACAAGCCAGGGAAAGAGAGAAAAGGAGAGAAAGATAAACAAAAAACGGTGACCCCATGCAACGTAACAGTAACAGATCAGTTTGTTGTAGGAGACTTTCAGCGGCCAATAAGATTTTAGTGGTGTTGTTGATAAAATATTTAGGAAAGGAGACAAGCTAAGGAAATTAATGAAAAACAAAAACTTAGAATAAAAAGTAACAAATGCATAAGCTAATAACTTAAAAATAAAAACAGTCCTCAGGTAATAATGGTGTTAACGATAATAGGCCTACTTGGTTGAGGAGGCAAACAAATAAATATTTATTAAGTTGTACATCAGAAAGAGTGAAGTACAAGAAGGTGGTAATTGTTGGAGATTAAAAAATAACGAAATTAAGTAGACTTCATATTGCGAAAATACAAAATAAGCGAACAAAACTAAACAACACGTTTGACCAGTGTTCGAGCGAAAATACGACTCTGACCAAACTTAAGGGGAGATCTCCACTTGAGGATTTTTTTTCTTGACCCCTTTCTCCCTCATGTTTAGCCCCATTGCTTTTGATATTATAAAACGTTTGCCCCATTAGTTTAGCGATTTTAAGAACTTTCACCCGTACCCCATATTAAGACCTTTCGTGCAATTCAGGTGTCGATTTTATCCTGGCGAGCGATAGCGAGCCTGTAATTTAGGAGGAACCGGCCTTCGGCCAGGAAATTTTTCTATCGAAAAATGTACAAATTTATCTTGAAAGGGACTCGAGGGGGTGTAATTTTAAGCTTGATGGAGGTCTAGGGAACAAACTAAATACCTCCCCTTAAACATTGGCGAAAAATAAACCATTATTATAAGGTCTGATGTTTGTAAAGTCTTTGGAGGGAGAAAAGGGTTAAACGCTCGAGATCAAAGTTGTGTATAAAGGCATATACAAGTTGTAATAGAGGACTAGAGGCAAGAAAGGTGGTGTTGAGGGGAGACTGACCGTTTGTTTGGTCTATTAATTCATTTATTCATATATTCTTTTAGTTTCCTCCCTAGACCTCCATCAAATTTAAAAAAAAACATCCATTAGATCCCCCTTTCTAGATTAATTTGTACATTTTTCGGTTGAAACATTTCCCGGCCGAAGGCCGATTCTTCCAACATTACAGGCTCACTATCGTTCGCCAGGGAAAAAATCGACACCTAAATAGCACGAAAGCTCTAAATATCGACGAAGAAATGGGGCGAAAGGTCTTAAAATCGACTAACTAATGGGGGCAAACAGCTTAACATCTGAACACTAATGGGGCTAAACATGAGGGAGAAAGTGGTCCAGAAAACCGGCCCATCTGTTTAAGCGCGATAGTGGAAGCTTGCGCGGGGGGAAGAAGAGATAGCAGGTAAACTTGAAAATACTGTGGTGTAAAGTTGGGATCGCTCTTTGTGTCTGCGCTAACCAAAGAAAGAGGAAAAGCAACGAACAAACATAACATCAACCCTTTCCGTTTGTTTTTAATTTAATTTGGGTAATATTAGACGAATTTATTCAGCTTTCAAAGGCCCTCTAGGAGTTTACTAATAGCCAGACTAAAAGAAAGAAACGCGTCCTCGTGTCTTCAAAAGGCTTCACTTAGTATACGATGACACTTTTCTTTATCATGGTTGACATTAGACGATTCTATTCAGTTAAGAGAAGATTAAGATCAAGTCTACCACCACGATTCCTAAAGGGCCTGCTAAAGCTGAGTAAAATCGTCTAATGTTAGCGAGAATATAGTGGTAATTGCGTCATAGTATTGAAAAGGTTAAACAGAATAATTGGAAGAGGATATTTTAATGGGTAAAATATTAATACATAACTATGATGAGCAATATACTTAAGGGGAGGTATTTAGTTTCTTCCCTAGAACTCCATCAAGCTTAAAATTACACCCCCTAGACCCCCTTTCAAAATAAATTTGTACATTTTTCGGTAGAAAAATTTCCCGGCCGAAGGCCGGTTCCTCTCAAATTACAGGCTCGCTATCGCTCGCCAGGAAAAAATCGACACCTAAATGGCACGAAAGTTCTTAAAATTGACAGAAATGGGGCGAAAGTTCTTAACATCGCTAAACTAAAGGGGGCGAGCGTCTTAAAATCTAAAAAACAATGGTGCTAAACATGAGAGAAAGGGGTCCAGAAAAAAATCCCTCCAGTGGAAATCTCCCCTTAAGTGTTTGATTTTTTTCAGCATAATTTAAGCAGATACTGAATGAATATACATTAACGATATAACACAAGTATCCGATAAGTTATATTTAATACAAACCTTCATTTCTGCAAGGTATATACAAATGGGCAATTCCAATTATTTCAAGCACTGCCAAAGTTACACCTGGAATTAATTAATACAAATGGTCTGCAATTGCATAGAACAAAAACCTACTCATAAAAACTCCTTAACCCTGTCAGTACCGGTGCCGTACTTTTAACTTCATCCTGGCTACTATTAGACGATTTTAGTCAGTTTAAAAATGGCCTCCAGCACTTAACAGGCTTCGAACTATCTCACTTAACCCCTTTTACTACCACAGATCCTTCTTCTTAAACAGCACAAAATCGTCTAAATATAGCTACAACAGAATTAAAAAGACGTCCCCGGTACAGAAGGGGTTACAACAAGCTTACCTCACTTGCTGTTAACCCTTTCTGTACCGGCGACGTCTTTTTTATTTTATTCTAGCTATATTTATAGCAGTTTGTACAGTTTAAGAAGGATCTGTGGTAGTAAAAAGGGTTAAGTGAGATAGTCCGAAGGCTGTTCATTGCTGGAGGCCCTTTTAAAACTGAATTTACTCGCCAGAGTAAATATATACTGTAAATATGTCAGCGGTAGGAAAGGGGTAAATGCTATTGTAACTATATTTAGACGAGTTGGTGTGTTTGAAACTGAATAAAATCGTCTAATAGTAGCCAGCATAAAGTTAAAAGGAGGTCGCCGGTACAGATGGGGTTAACCCTCTACTGTAATATAAAACACCCTGGGTTAAAACAAGCTTACCTTACTTGCTGTTAAGGGGGTAGTGGTTATTTTTGGGTTTATTTATTTAATATAATTATATACCGTATATATATATATACCGGTATATGTATATATATATATATATATATATATATATTATATATACCGGTATATATATATATATTTTTTTTTTTTATAGATTCCTCTCTAGACCTCCATCAAGCTAAACAAAACAAAAACCTAGACACCCCTTTAAGAATAAATGTGTAAATTTTTCGGTAGAAAAATGTCCTGGCCTAAGGCCGATTCTTCCTAGAATTACAGGCTCGCTAACGCTCGCCAGGAAAAAATCGACACCTAATTGGCACGAAAGGTCTTTATATTGACAACAAAATGGGTTGAAAGGTCTTAAAATCGCCAAAGTTATGGAACGAACGTCTTAAAATCTCATAATGGAACTAAACATGAATGAGAAAAATTAACCACCTCTCCCTTAAACCTCCACTGTAATATGGAACACACTGTAATATATATAGTATGCATAATAAGTGCGTGATAATAATTTTAAGTTACAATTATTCAAACATTTATCTCAAGCTTTTGGAACACATTTAAGATTCTTGTTAAAATAGTGTTCTCTGATGAATGCTGATTTTTTTTTTTTTTTCTATATTCCAACTACTCCTTCTCGGGCATAGACTGAGAGCCTGTACATTCCACCACTCAACACGGTGAAGCCCGTGAGGTCTTGTTCCAGCCTGGGGAGTGAGACGTGTGAAGCATCCATCATGGCTCGAAGCAGCTCCATCTCTGAAGCGGCTGGTTGCTTCGCTCAAGCGCTTCACCGTCTCACCCTCCAGACTCGGACCCTCACTCTCAGAACGTTTTGTTACTCTTGTAATATTGTATTCTATACTGACCACACAATAATGATAGCTAAACCTTCCCTGAACCATTGCATGTTCAATGGTAACAAAGATGATGCACACCAACAGTGCTTCAGTCGTCTGTGGGTGTTTATTGGAACCCGTAAACGATTAAACACTTATTATGTACATCTTATTAGTTACAATTAAGGGGGGGTCACCTGCTTTTGTTTATCTTTCTCTCCTTTTCTCTGGCTTGTATCCATTCGGCCCCATTCAGCCAACTGTTTTAAGACGTTTATCCCCATCCAGGTGTCGATTTCTTCCTGGCGAGCGATAGCGAGCCAGCATTGTGTAGAGATATCCGGCTTCGCCGGAGAAATGTTTCTATCGAAAATGTACAAATTTAGCTTGCTGTCAAAAAAAGATATATATGCTGGCTCGCTACCGCTCGCCAGGAAAATATTGACACCTGGATGGGGGTAAACTTCTTAAAACAGTAGGCTGAATGGGGCCTAATGGATACAAGCCAGAGAAAGAGAGAAAAGGAGAGCAAAATTGCATGTTTACCTCAACCCCTGAGCCCACCTTTAAGCGTTCTATGTTAACAATGTATCATTTTTGTTACGATTAAATAGCCAATTTTTCAGTATAGGACTTAAGGGGAGGTCTCCACTTGAGGAATTTTTTTCTTGACCCCTTTCTCCCTCATGGTTAGCCCCATTGTTTTTGAGATTTTAAGACGTTTGCCCCCATAAGTTTGGTGATTTTAAGAATTTCCGCCCCATTCTGTCAATTTTAAGACCTTTCGTGCAATTTAGGTGTCGATTTTATCCTGGCGAGCGATAGCGAGCCTGTAATTTAAGAGTAACCGGCCTTCGGCCGGGAAATGTTTCTAACAAAAAATTTACAAATTTATCTTGAAAGGGGGTCAAGGGGGTGACATTTTAAGATTACTGGAAGAGTAGGAAACAAACTAGAAACCTCCCCTTAACCCATTCAGTACCGGGAACATCTTTTTCATAATATTCTGGCAACTACTAGGCCATTTTATTCAGCTTAGGCGAGACGTGTGCCAATTAAAATGCTACAGCCTATCTTAATTAACCCTTTCTACTACCACAGATCCTTATTAACCTGCACAACATCCACAGATCCTTCTTAAGCTGCACAAAATCGTCTAAATATAGCTAGCATAGAAAATAAAACACGTCGCTGGTACAGAAAGGGTTAACCAGATTACTTACAATATCTCCAGTAGTGCCAGGCCCCGGAAAGCGTGCTCGTCGATGCACGTGATCTCGTTCTCGTCCAGCTGCCTGTAAACGAGACATACCACATATGTTAATCAAGTCATCATAAAGGCTTGCATAAGATAATGGTAAAGCAAACATCAAAGGAACTATAATAGGATTCTAACTGTGTTGAAGGGTATGGATTATGAAAGGCTTGTCTAAGGATTAGGGAAGGAATGGGTAAGGATTAGAATAAGGAATAAGTGAAGATTAGGAAAGGAAAGGATAAGGGATAGTGGTAAATACAAATCAAGATGGAGCAAATAAAAATAATACAAGAAAAAAAAATAAAAACAAAATAAAAAAAAAACACACCCACACCCACACACAAATGAAAAATAAAATAATATAGTGATCAAACAGCAATGAGATAACGGTGTGCCTCAACAACAAGGTGAAGATAGTAAGTGTGTTGGAAGCAGATAAGGCGGTGGTGCCAGACGTTGGGGGTGCCATCCATCAGGGCCCGGGCGACAAGACGTGGCAACATGGTGACATATGCCTGATTAATGGCCTCGGAGAAGTTACGACAATGGATTTTTGTCTAAACTACAATTTGTTGACCAAGGACAAGATAATCGATGCTGCAGGGCTTGTATTGATTATATACTTTTGATTTATTCACTCGATTAAATAAAATAGTTTGTCTACAAACGAATTAAGATGTTTTAAATTTTCTATTGCAATCAAAACATTGAAGACAATTTGAATTTTGTATAATTAAAACGCGAATTTATGAATAATACAGTGTCAGTTTGACTAACCTTGGCATAAGTTACGACATGGTTAGATAAATTAAAGATCTTATGCCATAGCAGATTATTATATTGTCACGACATTATAACTGGCCTAGTCTCAGAAAAACAAGATATATAGATTGATAGTTGGTTAATTAGATTGATAGATTAATAGTTTATTGACCGCAACAAAATGTACATTACAATTCATATACAGAGACGTTCGGTACCACAGCCTTTCATGATATGCTTTGAATATTGCTGGCGCTAATCTTCCAACTTTGACTTAAGGGGGTAGTGCTTGGTTTTTGGTCTATATATTTATTTATTTATTATTTTTTGAGTTTCCTCGCTAGACCTCCATCAAACTTAGAAAAACACCCCATAGACCCCTCTCAAGATAAATTTTTATATTTTTCGGTAGAAAAATGTCCCGGCCGAAGGCCAATTCCTTCTAAAATTAGAGGCTCGCTGTCGCTCTCCAGGAAAAAAATTGACACCTAAAGGGCACGAAAGGTCTTAATATTGACAACAAAATGAGGCGAAAGGTCTTAAAATCACCAAACTAACGGAACGAACGTCTTAAAACCTCAAAACTAATATGCTAAAAACCTGAGGGAGAAGGGGGTCCATAAAAAGCGAGTACTACCCCCGTGACCATTTCAGTATACAGCCTCTCTCCCTTTTGTTATGGCCGTCAGTAGGCGATTGTAGTCAGCTCTCGGAAGACAGTTTGAAAGTAGGAGGGCTAATGGAGGGGAAAGTTCACCCTTGTCACTTGTAAAGGGCCTTCCATAGCTAAGTATAGGCGTTTATTACTAGCTAACATACAGGGAAATAGTGTATAGTGAAAGGGTTAAGTTATGACGGTGATATAGTGATAAAACATCGTAAATATTCCGAGTACCTGGACTCTGGTAATACATCAATTGGTGTATAATTGATTGATAAAGTTATTATGTAATGATAAATGTAATTAAACATTAAATAATGACTTTCAAATACTTTAGTTCAATAAATATGATATTATAATTATTAGACATTAGACAATAATTATATATTTAACTTCAGAAAACTAAAAACTGAGAAAACATTGGAAGGAGAGAGAAGAGAGAGAAGAGAGAGAGAGAGAGAGAGAGAGAGAGAGAGAGAGAGAGAGAGAGAGAGAGAGAGAGAGAGAGAGAGAGAGAGAGAGAGATAGATAGATAGATAGAGAGAGTGAGTGAGAGAGAAGGGGGGGGGAGGGGGGAGCCTCGGACGGAAGACACATAGCCACTATCACCATCAATGAACTCCATCAGATGTTTTTGTCGTGGGGTGTATCTATGGGTGATCTCTCTCTCTCTCTCTCTCTCTCTCTCTCTTAATTCTCTGGATGTGTGTTTGGCCGTTTATAAGTTTGTTCTCCCATATTTACATACTTTTCTGTCCTTTTTCCTACCATATGTAGTATACCAGAGAGAGAGAGAGAGAGAGAGAGAGAGAGAGAGAGAGAGAGAGAGAGAGAGAGAGAGAGAGAGCGCTGAGTCAGTGGTCATTAACATCGCATACAATCAACCCTTTTCTCTCACATTCTTCTTTTTCTTAATCTTAATCTCGCTCTCTCTCTCTCTCTCTCTCTCTCTCTCTCTCTCTCTATATATATATATATATATATATATATATATATATATATATATATATATATATATATATATATATATATATATATATATATATATATATGTTTAAAGACCGTTTTGTCCATAGAGAATGTGGTTACAGTCTCACATCCTATATGGCGGCTTTCCAGGTGGCCCTGTCATGGGCTGCTTCTGTTGTCAAGTTCTATATTTTGAGATCGAACTGGAGTACCTGATCCCACCTCATTATAGGTCTACCCCTATGTGCAGCTCCCCCCATGTTCACAGCTCTTCACCCAGTTCTGATCATCCATTCTCTCCATGTGTCCAAACCAACCAAGTCGTCTCATGCGTATCATGTCACTGACACCCCTAGCACCCAGACGTCTTCTTTATTCCTCGCTCGATACCCCGTCCATGAGGTTAACCTCATATATCCATTTCCCCATTCTATTCTCATTCCGTTCCATTCTATTGATATCCTCCGCTATAACCGGCCACGTCTCCAAGGCATAGGTCATCGCACTCTAGCACACGAGGTACGGTACCGGTACCGTATACACCTTCCCATTAAGGTTAAGTGAGAGTCCTCTCATGGTCAGGAGTGGCAACAGCTCTATAAACTTCCCCCAACCACTTCTGACTAGCTATGGAGCCAGCTACAGCGCCACCTCCGGCGGAAACCGTATCGCCCAAATAGCAGAATTTATTCACACACTAAAATGCGGGTCGTTTAACACAAATTTTCCCTTTCACACTGCACATTCAAAGTCTAAGATTCTAGTCAAAGTTCCTCTAGCCCCACTACATCTCTTGTGTACCCAGTCACTACAGACGCAACATTGGATTGAGTTACTGCCCACCCCCTTCTCACAAACTGCGCATGGATAGTCGCCGCTTCTTTCCATAGTTCCTCACCCTACTCCACTGATCATGACCTTTGTTTTATCTATGTTAACTCTTAGAATTGTTTGCCATATCCTCCCTCCATCTTTTGAACTTTGCCTCTGCTTCCTGTGCACTATCTGCGATACAAACAAGGTCATCTGCATATACCAATTCCCATGGGAGTCCTGTCCTAAGGTCCCTTGACAGAGCCTCCAGGACCAAAACAAACAGTAATGGGCTCAGCACTGAACCTTGGTGAACTCCAACTTTCACTGGGAACTCTTCGCTCAGAACCCCCTTTCACTCTAACTGCTGCCCACCTCATATATATATATATATATATATATATATATATATATATATATATATATACTGTATATTGCCAAATACCATGATCCCCAAAGGGGTGGTAATCAAAGGTGAAAAATATAATAAATTAATCCCTTAGTCTCCTACAAACTCATGTATAACTATAAATAAAATTATAATAGCCAGAGTAAAATTAAGAAACGCAATATCCTAATATCGTATTAGTATCGCCATTCTTTTTTATAAATAAATAGTTTAAACAAAATATATGAAAGATAACAATGGTGGAGGCGAGTATAATATATCAAGATTACTGTAAGTTGGTGGTTATGTAGTAAGTCACGAGGTATACGGTCTGTTCTTTGTGGGCAGGTGTACTATATCTTACCTGCATAATAAACATATCACCTCTACCTTTATTCATTCTCTCTCTCTCTCTCTCTCTGTGCACACACATACACACACCCGAGCGCGTTTAAATACATTCACCCACGCATGCAAACATTAAAACACAAACACACATGTATATACAACATGCTCTCTCCCTCTCGCTCTCTCTCACACACACACACACTCCATACTCACTCTTTCTCACAACGACCACCCACAGACAGACCTATAATTCTTTGACCTCAACAGGCACAGAGCAGGCAAGCGTAAGTTACAATAGCTTTATGAGAGAGAGAGAGAGTGAGTGAGAGTGAGAGAGTGAGAGTGAGAGAGAACGAAAGCGAGAAAGAGTGTGCCAGAGAGAGCGTTTGTGTGTGTGTGTGTGTGTGTGTGTATAGGAGAGAGATAGAGTTTATAAATATCATTCACTCTTTGGTCACTGTTTCTTCCTATACAAACAAATACATTAATAGATATTAGAAGAGTACAAGTTAAGGGTATACACAATAACTATAGTCTACTTATTTCCAGCGGACGGTACAGTGCATTCTTTATCAGCTGATTTATCCATACTTAATGACAAAATATGAAACAACTATGTCTCTTCATCATCATATTGCCAAGTTATCATTATCAGCAACATATTTAACTTCAAAATCTTCGTAATATCCAAGTAATAAAGATGAAGATATTGCAATTTACCAAAATAGACCATAGTTCCTGGAATAGGGCACTGAGCTACGTTCATTGGTTGGGAGCTCTCTGTGCCTTTTAGTTGGAAACGCAAGGACAGCGAGGCCAAATCATGGAAGTCTGTAAAATGCTAAAATTGGAATGGACCTCATGATCTGTTATATAATATTCCTAGTAACTCCCTGTAACACACACACAAACATTCTCTCTCTCTCTCTCTCTCTCTCTCACACACACACCTCATTCACACACACTCTCAGATACACACACACACACACACATATATATTCACTCTCTCTCTCTCTATTACACACACACACACACACACATATATTCTCACACACACACACACACACAACTTGAAAACAAAGGAAATCCGAGGTACCAGAGGTGAAACAAGCCTGTCTCATAATGCTCTGGTCTTGGCTTCTCTTACTCACTTTATTATCTCTTTCTCTCAGGAACCCAAATACACGGACCTACACACACACTCACATTCTCTCTCTCTCTCTCTAACTCTATGTAACTCACGAACCTAAACACACTGACCTACACAAACACACACACTCTCTCTCTCTCTCTCTCTCTCTCAAAGTAAAACAAACCCGAAAGAATTCTATAGTTATATCAGAAAGAAAAAAGTAGTTACTTCAACTGTTGGACCGTTAGTCGATGAAAATAGAGAATACACCAAAGACGAAGTACAAATGAGTAATGCCCTCAATACCTTCTTTGCATCAGTTTTTACAACAGAAGACCTCAGTGATATCCCTATACCATCGCCGATTCAGATTGATAATTCAGATGTTCTAAGCAATATCACCGTTACAGAGAGAGAAGTATTGAATTGTTTACAAAACCTAAGGGTAAATAAAACGCCTGGACCTGATACAATCTCGCCTAGAGTTCTAAAGGAAGCTAAGGATGAGCTCTCCAAACCACTGACATTGCTATTCAATAAATCCTTGCAGTCTGGAACTATGCCTGATCAGTGGAAGATAGCCAACGTAACACCGATATTCAAAAAGGCAGCAAATCCCTACCCAGTAACTATCGTCCAATTAGCTTAACCTCAGTTGTATGTAAAATGCTAGAAACGGTCATAAGAGACAGACTCGTAAATCACTTAGAGGAAAATAACATACTTAAAGATACTCAACACGGCTTTCGTAAAAAACGTTCCTGTTTAACAAACCTCTTAGACTTCTTCCACGATATCCTCAACCTCTACGATGAGAGTAAAGCTGTAGACATTATATACCTTGATTTTCAAAAGGCCTTTGACAAAGTTCCCCACAAAAGTTTACTGCTAAAACTAAAAGCGCATGGAATACAAGATGGTGTGTTGAAATGGATAAAAAATTGGCTCAGCGACAGAATGCAAAGAGTAGTCATAAACGGTAAGGCATCTAAATGGACCAATGTAAGTAGCGGGGTACCCCAGGGATCGGTACTAGGACCAATTCTCTTTCTAATTTACATAAAACGACATAGATGAGGGTCTCACCTATACAATCTCAAAATTTGATGACGATACAAAAATTGCAAATAGCGTACTCTCAAAAGAACAAGTTGACGATATGCAACACAATCTAGATAAATTGTCACATTGGCCTCAAATTTGGCAAATGAGTTTCAATGCGGATAAATGTAAAGTACTACATATCGGATACCTAAATGAGAAAGCAAACTATTCGATGAATGGCACTCAGCTTAAGAATGTAAACAGAGAAACCGATCTGGGAGTAACAATATCGAGTAACCTAAAACCGAGTCAACAATGTTCAGAAGTTGTTAAGAAGGCAAACAAAATAATTGGCTTTATAGGCAGGTCATTTGAGCATAAATCCAAAGACGTTATCCTAACCCTTTACAATTCCTTAGTCCGCCCTCTTCTGGAATACTGCGTTCAATGCTGGTGCCCTTATTACCAAAAAGACATAAACAAGCTAGAACGAGTTCAACGTATAGTTACCAAAATGATACCTAGCCTAAAGAACAAACCATACGAAGAGCGTCTTAGAGAATTAAATCTATTTCCTTTAACCCAGCGCAGATTAAGAGGTGACTTAATTCAAGTATTCAAAATCATCAAAGGCATCGACAATATGAACTGTCGTAAGTACTTCACTATCGACCAATCTAATTACACGCGGGGAAACGGTTGCAAAATTATTGGTAAATCTTTTAACTCTCACGAATCTAAGAATTTCTTCTTCAATCGAGTTGTCAACTTGTGGAATGGGCTTCCCCGAGACGTTATAGACTGCAGCACTGTTGATTCATTTAAACTCCGCCTAGACAAATATCTCGCATCAAACCCGCGACTGACTGCATTTGTAAATGAATAACTTTATTTTATCCTCCCCTCAGTTACTAACCCATATGTCCCCTACTAACTTCCTAGTACTGCCACGGACATTAGTTCCAGGGCAGTAGTTCCCTTTCCAATGTTCCCTTACCCACTCTAAACCACTGTTTGGACACTTGATCCTCAGTGTTTTGGAGGACAAGCAGCCTAGAAGGGTCACTAGATCTGTTGTTGCTTGATTTCCTTTGTACTCTCTCTCTCTCTCTCTCTCGTGATAGCTTCCTCATATCAATATTCTGGCATCTCATCTTCATAACGAAACCGCAAATACAGTATTCACACTCACCTGCACACAAAACGCACAGATACACACACATACATACACACATGAACACACACACACATAACACAGTCGTTAACATAAACACAGACACAAACACACATCACAGGGTCGTTAACATAAACACACACAAATACACACACACAACGCGTTCACATAAACACATATACAAACACACATCACAGGGTCGCTAACATAAACACACACAAATACACACACACAACGCGTTCACATAAACACATATACAAACACACATCACAGGGTCGTTAACATAAACACACACAAATACACACACACAACGCGTTCACATAAACAGACACATAACAAACATTCACATACATAGGGATACATATACAAACGCACATACCTAAACAGTCACACACAGATACCTATATATAAATTACATACCTACACAAACCTAGGTACTTATAATTAATTACATAATAATTTGGAACATATACCATGTGTCTTGGCCAACAAGGCAGTACTTTTAACACATTAGCTGAAACAAGATAACACACATGTATAGACTTACACGCGCAACAAACTACTACACTTTAAAACAATACAAAGAACAATAACAGAACAGAGAGAGAGAGAGAGAGAGAGAGAGAGAGAGAGAGAGAGAGAGAGAGAGAGAGAGAGAGAGAGAGAGAGAGAGAGAGAGACATATAAACAAAACACTTACAGGTATCGTAGTTGAGCCAGGCCCTTCAACATCTTCTTGGCCACGATCTTCAACTGGTTACGGTTCAACTCTCTGGGGAAGGAGAAAGAGGGCTGGTAAGTTGTTGTTGTTGTAGGGTGGTGGTGGAGGTGGTGGCAGTGGTTTAGTGGAAGTGGTGGTGGGTGGTAGTGGCATAGATATGAGAGTGGTGGAAGTGGTGTGGGTGGAAGTGGTGGGGGTATTGTAGTGGAAGTGGTGTAGTGGAAGTGGTGTGGGTGGTGTGGGTGGTAGTGGTATGCGTGGTAGTGGTACAGATGTGGCAGTGGTGATGGTGGTTTTATACAGTAGTAGTGTGGACAATAACTTTGAAAGTATTGAGTGTTCTTGACAATAATTATAACAATGATGGTTAAGTAGATGAGACCAGTGATGATGGGACAAATAATGCTCTGTTCTAGTTCATCACTCGAATACATATACAATTTGATGAAACATTTGATTAAAAGGTCACACATCATAATTCCTCAACATTCAACGTGAATATCATACTACCAAATCAAGCATAATAGGATTAAAAACCTTTCTATATATGCGATAATATAAATAAGGTACAAACTATGTATAAACAAGATACTCGTACAGTATATCATGAAAGGAAGAAACTACAAAGAAAATATAAACTAAACGAAAAATCAGAACGAAGATGAAGTAGAAAATAATCGCAACTCGAACCACCTCCAACAAATCCTGAGTCTATTATTGTAACACGATCCATCACGTCTACAACATATATTATTCTCTACTGATATTTTGTTTTAACAATTGACAGATGTCACACACCAGGAATATTATATCCATACATGTTTAGTTCTCTCTCACACTCACATATGCAGCCTATCTCTCCGACTCTCTCTCTCTCTCTATATATATATATATATATATATATATGTGTGTGTGTGTGTGTGTGTGTGTGTAATAATAATAATAATAATAATCGGTTTATTTCAAGCCGGCAGCCAATGGGGCTGAAAATACACAGACTTAACCTAGATCTTATCCTAATGGATCAACAGACTGATCCTGGCAGCTAACGAGAGCGCCTACATACTCCCAAGGGAGTAGGACGTGGGCAGGAGACTGTGTGGGTCCCCCGAGACGATCCGCCCAGATCTTGCCTTCACGGCCAGGGAAAGTTTTTGAGAGAACTTCCCCTGCCGGCGCGTGGGATCGAACCCCCGACACCAGAGCTAGGGCTCCCAATACAGAGTACTAAGCGCGCTCGGCCACCGTGACCGTGAAATGTATGTGTGTGTGTGTGTGTGTGTGTGTGTTACTCAGTTACTTGTTCGTCAAGGGGAATCCACGCAATGCGAGCTAAGCTCATTATTATCGCGCCTCCTTAACTGGGAATGTATTGCGTGAAATGCATGTTAAGTGTTTTATGTACTGTTGGAATGGCTGTGGATGTGTGTGTAGTCTGTGTGTGTGTGTGTGTGTGTGTGTGTGTGTGTGTGTGTGTATGGGGGAGATGCAATATACCCTTATTCCATGTATTACAATATTAATCCATTATGATCGGAGATAAGCCCCGAGACAACGTGCATTACCGTTACTCTGCTATCCTTTATGTGGTCTATCAATATCATCTAGCCTTGTCCAACCACTAGCCTCTCCATCCCCTTCACAAACCCCCATCCCATCCCCTCTTTCCATTGCTGACATTCAATCCCCATTTTATATTTTAGACTATCCCTTATTGAGGAGAATTTCGGAAAGGTGCTTACACTAGTAGCTTCATAAAGTCCCGCATGAAGATTTTCTCGTTATTATGCCAATATATCCATCTGGATAGCTATTTGTTTACTATTCATTAAATTACATATGATTAATTATTTGTGCATTTAAAATAATACTGAGATATCAGTCTACAGAACCATACACGCACAGTTGCCAACACAAATAACTGCTACAGGGTTAATCTTAATTATGCTATTTTAGCTCTACATCTGCATAATATTAAAAAGCTGAAGAACAGGAGCTAACTATTAAAAGGAGAGTTTAAGGGGAGATTTCCACTTGAGGGACTTTTTTTCTTGACCCCTTTCTCCCTCATGTCTAGCCCCATTGCTTTTGAGATTTTAAGACGTTTGCCCCATTATTTTGACGATTTTAAGAACTTTCAACCCATTTCTGTCAATTTTAAGACCTTTCGTGCCATTTAGGTGTCGATTTTATCCAGGCGAGCGATAGCGAGCCTGTAATTTAAGAGAAACCGGCTTTTAGCCGGGACATTTTTCTACCGTACCGAAAAATGTACAAATTTATCTTGAAAGGGGCTCAAGGGGGTGTGATCTTAAGCTTGAAGGATATCTAGGGACCAAACTAAAAACCTCCCCTTAATGGGAGATGGGCGTATTTATCTTCTTATTGTTTTATATTTGTATTATTTTCTAGTTTCCTCCCTAGACCTCCATCAAACTACAAAAAACACCCCCTAGACCCCCTTTCCAGATAAATTTGTACATTTTTCGGTAGAAAATATCCCGGCTTTACTTTCAAAATTACAGGCTTGCTATCACTCGCCACGAAAACAATCTACACCTAAATGGCATGAAAGGTCTTAATATTGAAAAAGAAATGGGGTGTAAAGTCTTAAAATCGCCAAACTAATGAGCCGAGCGTCTTAAAATCTAAAACCAATGGGGCTAAACACGAGGGGGAAGGGGGTCCTGAAAAACCAGCCCATCTCCCCTTAAAGCTCTCTGTTTTGTTTGCCATTCTAGCCTCGAATACATTGAAGGAACTTCCAAGATACAAATATCATGTACGGTCGCGCTAATAAGTCAAGTCCCAGCTGTCATTACGTTTGGCTTGCTATGTGCTGTATTAATGTCTGTCAGATGTTGAATAGGGTGGGTAAGTGTAGGAACATGTTTGTATATTTCACTCGATATGAAGAAATGAAGCTTAGATATTGCTGATACCAATTATTGATCAAAACATACTTGGTGCCGAGACATCACTTATTAGCGCGACTGTACATAATAAATAAAGCGTTTCAAATCAACCCAAAACAGCTTCGAAAATGCAAAAGGCCCTATAATCACCAAACTAATGGGGCGAACGTCTTAAAATCTGAAAATAAATGGGGCTAAACATGAGGGAGAAAGAGGCCAATAAAAGAAAAAACTTAAGTGAAAATCTCCCCTTAATAAAATCAGTATTGGCCAGTAACTGTTTGGGATCGCGAAGGTTTGGATTTGTGGCCGATCTAGTCCGTGGCCGATATGGACGAGCAGTTGAATGTGATGGACCATTTTACTGTGTGGAAGTTTTTGTTGTCCGCAGCGGTATATGTCTGCGCCTGTTTTGGTATGTGGCCATTTTAGTCCTCTCTCTCTCTTTCCTATCCTTTCCTTCCACTGTCCCTTACTCTCGGGTTAGCTATCTCATATTATAATTAAGTCCTGACCACCTCGTTTGGATCGTAAGGTCTGTGTGGCCAGTGTATCTATATAAATCTATGTAAATATAATAATATTAACCAATTAATTCTATGGACACAACACGCCAATATTTGGTCACAGATTGCCAGCTGGGCACCAGTCAAATTGGTGGAATAAAGGTGAGCAGTTACCTTGGATTGATAGGTCAAATGGGTCGATGATATGTACTCACTGCAGTCATTACATTTCGTCCAATTTGATTCATGCACTTGAGAGAGAGAGAGAAAGAGAGAGAGAGAGAAAGAGAGAGAGAGAGAGAGAGAGAGAAAAGAGAGAAGAGAGAGAGAAAGAGAGAAGAAGAGAGAGCGAGAGAGGAGAAATATAGAGTAGATAGAGAGAAAGAGAGAAAGAGAGAGCGAGAGTCAGAAAGATAGAAGAGAGAAGAAAGAGAGAGAGAGAGAAAGAGAAAGAGAAAGAGAGAGAGAGAGAGAGAGAAAGAGAGAGAGAGAGAGAGAGAAAAAATGTTAGCTTAGTAGGTAACATTGTAGGGGTCACTTCACCCTACTCCTAGTTGGGTCCGTCCAGTCATCACTCATTTATTAGCGTAAAGTTCTTAGGTAACCAATATGTCTCACAGTATGGTGGAGATCGATAAAAACCCTCCCATGGTCAAATTTGAGGGTGGAGGGTGGGGAGATGGTGGGGGGGGGTGGGGTGGGGTGGGGTGGGGTGTGTGAGTGTGGAGGGGGGGGGGGGGTCATCGGGTGGAGGTCGAAAGTAAACTCCTTGAGGATCATGACGCATATTGACAGTATTTTTTCTGGCTATCATTATACGATTACATTCAATTTAGGAAGGTAATATAGCGGTCCATGGATTAATAGAGATAGTGTTTACCCTTTTAATGCATATAGCTCATTCCCAAATTCCTTAAAATCGTCTAATGATATCCAACATAAAGGAAAGAAACGCGTCATGATCCTAAGAGAGTTAATTGCTTCTATCCTGGTGCCAAAATATGAAGGCATAGACACAGTTTCATCCAAATTCGTCCATTAGGTTTTATGAGGGCCAGCGTACAGACAGACATTGATGATCACATAACTTTCTCTCTCATGTTATCATATATCTCACATTTCCCCGCCACTGTACAAGCTACCTATCACCCCCCCCCCCCCCCCCCCCCCCCTCTCTCTCTCTCTCTCGTGTCGCGGTCAAAGGACTGCGGTCGGCCAGGTGCGGTCATGCTGAGGTCGAGGGATAGCCAGGACCGCAAGGGGGACGGGGGAAGGGGGGGGGGGGGGTTGCGTAAGTCAGGAGTCACATCAGCGATTTTTTCAGCGATTCTTCTGGCAAATTTTTGAGACTTTTTCATATATATATACACACACAGGGTTTCCGCATTTGTAGGAAATTATTATGTAGACGATTCTAATCATAAGATGTTTTGAGACTATATTGCACTGGTAGAGTCAACTAGACTGACGATGGGCTATTAAGACTACATTCATATATAATTGTATTTCAAAAGCTGCTAACACACACACACACACACACACACACACACACACACACACACACACACACACACACACACACACACACACACACACACACACACACACACACACACTTCATATTGCATTACGGACAACTTTTACTCTGAATTAAAAGTAGATACAAGGATATGCTATCAATTACAAGAAGAAATGGTAACTTGATCAAATGAACGAACATATTAATTTCACTACATTTGACAAGCACACCACACTTCTTTCCAACACATATAAATTACCTCTAGCAGATTACACCAGTACTCTGCTAGGTATTAAGGGGGAGGTAGTTGCTTTTTCTCCCTCATGTTTAGTCATATTAGCTTTGAGATTTTAAGACTTTTGTTCTATTAGTTTGGCGATTTTAAGAACTTTTGCCCCATTTCTTTGTCAATATATAGACCTTTCGTGCCATTTAGGTGTCAATTTTTCCATGGCGATAGATAGCGAGCCTGTGATTCTAAGAGGAACCGGAAAATTTGTCTACCGATCAAATGTAAAAATAAAAATGCTTAAATCTTGGAGGACTAGCGAGGACACTAAAAAATACGTAAATGAGTAAATTGACCAAAAAGTAATCACTACCCCCTTAACAACAATAAGTTTGATTTGGTTGCCTAAAGCAGCTGTCACACGACCGATGTTTCCGTCAATTTTCCATGAGCAAGTTTTTTCTCGTTATATTTAGGGACTTTTTTGCACTGGTATCGGTAACTACACTGAATGTAGAGTATGTCAGGCGGCTGAATTCTGATAAAGTGTAATATTTGAAGTTGCCAGACCATAATTGCCCGTAAAAATTGCTCGAAAAACGGCTCGTGTGACTCCGGCTTTAATCTGTGTTCATACAGCTGTGATTTACTGTATGTAGATTTATATGACCATTTAACCACAAACAATATATAGTAGATGTTCTATAATACTCAGGTAGAAATGTGTATAACTCTAATATGATTATATACTGTAAGTGGTCAAGTATTAATATGTTATAGTACACAACACAAATTTATATTCTATCTACTACCGAATATTAATCTAAGCATGACGTATTTTGTAGGCTCCCATATTAATAGTATCTCAAGTCAATTTCCCAATGTCATATTGATTGGAAATCATGTATTAACCTTTTCATCAAAAACAAATAAATATTAACTCTTTTATTGTGTTACAAGAGACATCCCTACAACTAAGTTTTTTTGTTCATACACATCAATACTTTTAAGAGAAATGACTAAGAGAGGCATATAAATGGCCATTTCCATATTTCTATGAATGGAATATAGCTAAACTTCATTTGCAATTGAAATATCTAAACATATCTAAGCAAGTACACATTTAAATATTCCTAGTTTACAATTGCATATATTAAGAAACCTTCGTATTCAAAAGTGATATAGTATTTACAGTTGGATAGATTTAATGGAAGATGTTTATCTATATATGTATTAATTTAAATGTTTTGTTTTCCCCTATACCTCCACCAAGCTTTAAAAATATACCCACCTTCGATATATATTTGCTCGGCCGAAGGCCGGTTACTCCTAAATTGCAGGCTTGCTATCACACACCAGGAAATAATCGACACCTAAATGACACAAATGGCCATAAAATAATTTAACTAATGGAGCGAATGTCTTAATATCTCAAAACCAATAGGGCTAAACATGAGGGCGAAGGGGGCCCAGAACCCCCCCCCCCCCCCCCCCTCCCTAAACACTTTTACATCCGCGGCCGAAACTAATACAGCTAAAGCCGAACAGATGGGCCAATATAAAGTGACGGATGGACAGATAATAGGATAGAGGGTTCACTTTAGTCCCGTCACCCCGACATGATCACGAACACTCCGTTTTCTGTCCTCACGCCACCGCCACCGAGAATAAAAATGGATTACGGTTGCCCTGATTTCAATGGGGTTAAAAGAGAGAGAGAGAGAGAGAGTGACAATTTATATGTAATATATAATATACCTTGTAACTCTGTAGTACAATGACCTCCTTAAAAAATTAAAATAAATAGTCAAGTACCGGTATATCTTAAAATGTACAAAATATATCTTGAATGGGGGTCTAAGGGGTGTTTTTCTAAGTTTGATGGAAGTCTAGAGGGGAAACTAACCAAATACATGAATTAATAGAGACAAAAAAAGTCACTGTCCCCTGACCTGCTTTTTGTTATTTCTGTCCTTTTCTCTCTTGCTCTGGCTTGTATACATTCGGCCCCATTCAGCCAACTGTTTTAAGACGTTTATCCCCATCCAGGGGTAAATGTTTTACTGGTGAGCGGTAGCGAGCCATCATATTTGTTATTTTTGTTTGACAGCAGGTTAAATTTGTAAATTTTTCGATAGAAAAATTTCTCCGGCGAAGCCGGATTTCTTCATATAATGCTGGCTCGCTATCGCTCGCCAGGAAGAAATCGACACCTAGATGGGGATAAAAGTCTTAAAATAGTTGGCTGAATGGGGCCGAATGGATACAAGGCAGAGAAAGATAGAAAAGGACAGAACAAAAACAGGTCACCCCCCTTAACCGAACTACAAGCTATAGTGCATTTGTAGTACACGCATACGTACAGATTAAATAACATTAATTATATTTAGCATTCATCACAATCTTGCTTATAATTCAGTTTATTATGAGAATATCGATGTCTACACCATGGTCTACATAATGACTTTCTTTAAGGGGAGGTTTTTAGTTTGTTTTCTACTCCTCCAGCATTCTTAAAATTTCACCCCCTTGACCCTCTTCCAAGATAAATTTGTACATTTTTCGGTAGAAAAATGTCCCGGCTGAAAGCCGGTTCCTCTTATATTACAGGCTCGCTATCGCTCGCCAGGATAAAATCAACACCTAAATGGCACGAAAGGTCTTAAAATTGACAGAAATGGGTCGAAAGTTCTTAAAATCGTCAAAATAATGGGGCGAACGTCTTAAAATTAGAAAAGCAATGGGACTAAACATGAGGGAGAAAGGCGTCAAGGAAAAAAATCCCTCTAGTGGAAATCTCCCCTTAACCCATTCAATAACGGTGACGTCCTGTTCATCCTATTTTGGCAACTATTAGATGATTTTCTTCATCTTACGAAGGACCTCTACCAATAATTCTTAGGCTACAGCCTATCTCAATTAACCCTTTTAGCTACCACAGATCCTTCCAAAGCTTAATTACAATCTTCATTAGTTACCAGACTATAACGAAAAGAACGTCACCGGTACTAAATCAGTTAATTAAGGGGAGATTTCCACTGGAGGGAATTTTTTCTTGACCCTTGACTCCCTCATGTCTAGCCCCATTGCTTTTGATATTTTAAGACGTTCGCCCCATTAGTTTGGCGATTTTAAGAACTTTCGCCCCATTTATTTAACTTTTAAGACCTTTCGTGTTATTTAGGTGTCGATTTTTTCCTGGCGAGCGATAGCGAGCCTGTAATTTAAGAGGAACCGGCCTTCGGCCGGTACATTTTTCTACCGAAAAATGTACAAATTTATCTTGAAAGGAGGTCAAGAGAGTGTAATTTCAAGCTTGATGGAAGTCTAGGCAACTCACTAAAAACCTCCCCTTAAAGCTTGAAACTAGCAATTGATCAATATGGTCAGCGAACGATTTATTGCCACTGCTTGAACCACTAATGTTGTCTATGTGTGGATACTATTACTACGGTGTCTGACTTACTGCCTTTACTCTCCCCTCACCTACCCAATTTCCTCCCTCCCCCCTACCTCTCTCTCCCCCCCCCCCCCACTCCCTCTCTCCCTACCCTACATAATCCCGCAACGTGAAGCCACCTCACGCACGAGGGAGGGAAAGGTGTGGGGGGAGAGAGAGGGGACGGAGGATGGGAGGGAAATGAGAGAGAGAGGGGGGAAGGAAGCATTTATAGAGCGAGAAGGAAGGAAGAAAAGGAAAGAAGGAAGGTAGTGTGGTAAATTATGAGGAGAGAGACAGAGAGAGAGATAGATTTTTTTTTTTTTTTTTTTGGGGGGGGGGGGTAGTTTAGAAGGATAGATAAAGTCCCCCCTGGGTAAAGTAATCCCCCCCGTGTGTGTGTGTGTGAGTGGGACAAGTGTGGACAGATCTACCCTGGGTTAACCATCACCACCACAGGGGAGGGAGGGAGGGAGGGACCGATTAACAGAAAGTGATTTATGACGTGAGTTGTGTGGACCTTAGGGGAGGGAGGGGAGGGGGGAGGGGGTAAAGAGAGACAGAGGTAAAGAGACAGGCTGTGAGTATATCTGTGAAATATATCTATATATAGTTACAAGAAGAGATATAAAATTAGGGCATGCACTAACAGTTAGTAAATAACATGTTCACCTCTTAATGGTTGATTGGAATATTTCCTAACATTCTAAATAACATATTCCTAAAACTATCACCTTCATCGATGTATTTTCACCCGTAAGATATTTCTTCCATTCTACAGTTACTTTGGCAACCTCTTAATTTTATCAGTGCGATTACTTTTGCCTGTCATTAGACGAATTGTTTGAAGATTGATAGGTATCTATGAGAGGCAGAGGATTAACTGTAATAGTTTGCTACCCTTTGATTCATAAAGGTTATTGTTAAGTTGTGTAAAATCGTCTAATGTTAGCCAGTCAGATTTAACACCGATTGTTTTAACAGTGAAGAGTGATTGGAACCCTTATGGCAACCGAGACATAATTTATCTGAGTAACTGTAAGTGTGTAACCTTTAGCATTGTGAACTATGTGTTACGGGGAGGCTGGCCGTTTGTTTGGTCTATTAATTCATTTATTCATATATTTTGTTAGTTCCTCCGTAGACCTCGATCAAGCTTAGAAAAATACCCCCTAGACCCCTCCTTGAAGATCAATTTGTAAATTTTTCGGTAGAAAAATTTCCCGGCCGAAGGCCGGTTCCTCCTAAAATGGCAGGCTCGCTATCGCTCGCCATGAAATAATAGACACCTAAATGGCACGAAAGGTCTTAAAATTAACAACGAAATGGGGCAAAAGGTGTTAAAATCGCCAAACTAATGGGCCGAACGTCTTATAATCTCAAAACTAGTGGGGCTAAACATTAGGGAGAAGGGGGGTCCAGAAAAAACGGTCTGCCTCCCCTTAATTACAGAACCATAGTGCCCCCATATTAGGCCTGGGTGTTCCTTCTCTGCAGTCTACAGGGCCTCTCTAGTTTGCCTTCCTCTCGCGAATGGGCTTCCCCGAGATGTTATAGACTGCAGCACCGTTGATTCATTTAAACTTCGCCTAGACAAATATCTCGCATCAAACTCGCGACTGACTGCGTTTGTAAATGAATAACTTTATTTTATCCTCCCCCTCAGTTACTAACCCATCTGTCCCCTACTAACTTCCTAATCCTGCCACGGACATTAGTTCCAGGGCAGTAGTTCCCTTTCCAATGTTCCCTTACCCACTCTAAACCACTGTTTGGACACTTGATCCTCAGTGTTTTGGAGGACAAGCAGCCTAGAAGGGTCACTAGACCTGTTGTTGCTTGATTTCCTTTGTACTACCATCAACATTACCACCGGCAATAATTTTCTTAAGGGGAGACTTATTTGCTCATTTATGTACCTGTTTATGATCGTAGTTTAGTTTCCTCTCTAGACCTTCATCAAGCTTAAAAAAAAAACACTCCCTAGACCCACTTTCAAGATAAATTTGTTAATTTTTCGATAGAAAAATATCCCGGCCGAAGACCGGTTTCTCTTAAAATTACAGGCTCGCTATCGCTCGCCACGAAAAAATCGACACTTAAATGACACGAAAGGTCTTGATATTGATATAGAAATGGGACGAAAGGTTATAAAATCGACAAACTAATGGAGCGAACGTCTTAAAATCTCAAAACTAACGGGGCTAAACAGGAGGGAGAAGGGGGACCAGAAAAACGAACCTTCCCCCCTTACCTGCACCACCACCACTACCAACTTGTCCGTCTGACTGTAACACTGTAACCTCTGACATGTTGGACCAGGGGAGGGGGGGGGGGGGGGGAGAGAGGGGATAATTACAAAACGCTTCGAACCTATATTAGGCCTCCGTGTACGTTCACTCTTTCCTTGTTCTCTCTCTGGCCTACAGGATTTGACCTCTTGCAAGTTTTGAGCTATGCGGAAGTTCAAGTCGTAGACATAGATATTTAGCAGATACAATTATAATATATGGAGCTTTGATGGATACAATCATGAGGAATTGGATTTACTGTATTTATGAGTTTAATATATGGAGCTTTGATGGATAAAATAATGAGGAATTGGATTGAATGTACTTATGAGTTAAATATATGGAGCTTGGATGGATAAAATAATGAGGAATTGGATTGAATGTACTTATGAGTTAAATATATGGAGCTTTGATGGGTAAAATCATGAGGAATTGGATTGAATGTACCTATGAGTTAAATATATGGAGCTTTGATGGATAAAATCATGAGGAATTGGATTTAATGTACCTATGAGTTAAATATATGGAGCTTTGATGGATAAAATCATGAGGAATTGGATTTAATGTACTTGTGGTTAAATATATGGAACTTTGATGGATAAAATCATGAGGAATTGGATTTAATGTACTTATGAGTGTACTGTAAACATATTTTAGGATGTATTTCTGCTAAATATCCATGTCTTCATCTTACACTTACTTATAGCCCGAAACTCCCAAGTGGTTAGTAACAGCACGTGATGGACCCATATTAGGCCTGATGGTTCTTAAGGGGAGGCAGTTGGTTTTTCGAGTCCTCCTCCTCCTTCATGTTTAGCCCTATTAGTTATGAGATTTCAAGACATTTGCCCCATTAGTTTGGCGATATTCAGACCTTTTGCCCCATTTCTTTGCCAATATTAAGACCTTTCGTGCCATTTAGGGGTCGATTTTTTTTCATGGCGAGCGATATCAAGCCTGTATTTGAAGAAGAATCGGCCTTCGACCAGGACATTTTTCTACCGAAAAATATACAAATTCATATCGAAGGGGGGTCTTGTGGGTGTTTTTAAAAGTTTGATGAAGGTTTAGAGAGCAAAACTAAACCCCTTCCTTAAACCATTGAGCCGAACCAGTAAATTATGCTGCACAATACGGTCAATACCGTCTGAGCTCCCTTAACCACAGGCAGTCAAATTCCCTGCTCTACCCTCATACTCCCCATCACGTATTGTCAACAGTGTCTTCTTTCTTCCTTAATTGGCCACTATTACCACCACACTATTAACCTAACCTCACACACCACCACCAATACTTAAAACCATCAGTACTATTGTTTATAAATGCCAATATTATATTTAGATTTTATATATTTTGTTTTAGATTTAAAAAATGTATATCATAAATGCCAATATGATATTTATATATACAGGTATATATATATATATATTTTTTTTTTTAGATTTAAAAAAGTATATTGTCATAAAGTATATCAATATTATCACCACCACCACCACCACCACCAATACAATCATAAACACCACCATTACTGTCCTCATTTTATAATATCATCACTAATATCACCGCTAGCACTATAAATAACTTGCTTGGGTAACTGTCCATGTGTAACCTTTATCATTATGAACGTAGGGTGGGTGGAGGGTAATTACAGAAGGTGGTGAATCCATTTATGGTCCCCTTGTCCTCATGTTTATCCCCATTAGTTTTGAGATTTTAAGACCTTTGGTTCATTAGTTTGGAAATTCTAAGACCTTTTAAGAACATAAGAAAATGGGAGTCTGCAAAAAGCCGATCGGCCCATACAAGGCAGATCCCTGTCACACCCAACCCCAATTACAAGGCCCTATTATAGGCCCAACTCAACCTTGAGTACTGCCCCCACCAAAATGGTCAGGGATGAACACAAGATTACGGGGGTCTGCTGAGCGCCGATTGGCCCACACCTGGTAGAGCCCCCTCACACCCAACCCATCTCGTCCATATGCCTATCTAATTTTATCTTAAAGCTCCCTATCGTTCTTGATCCCACTATATCACTTGGTAGCCTATTCCACCCATCTACAACTCTGTTACCAAACCAATATTTGCCTATATCTTTTCTGAAACGAAATTGATCTAATTTGAAACCATTTGTAAGAGTTCTTTCGCTATCACTGGACTTTAGTACATTTTTCATGGCCCTTTATTAATCCCACTAACCCACTTGAACACCTCTATCATATCCCCTCTAACTCTGCGTCTCTCTAACGAATGTAAGCCTAATTTCTTCAACCTTTCTTCATACGGAAAATTTCTAATATTATGGATCATTTTTGTCATTCTACGTTGTACTCTCTCCAATGAATCTATGTCCATTCTGTAATAAGGACACCAAAATTGAACAGCATAATCCATATGGGGTCTCACTAATGACAAGTACAGTTTTAAGATAACATCAGCAGTTCTGTTACTCACACTCCTAGATATGAACCCGAGAATCCTGTTTGCCTTGTTACGAACGCTTATACATTGTTTTCTAGGCTTCAAATAATTGCTAACAAACACACCTAGATCTTTCTCACAGTCTGAGTTTTCTAATTCCATATTAGCTAGTTTATATTTAACATTTGTATGCATCTTCCCTATCTTTAATACCTTGCATTTGTCAATGTTAAACTTCATCTGCTAATTTACTGACCATTCGTGTAAGGTATCTAGATGCCTTTGCAGACACTCTATATCTCTATCTGAATCAATTTTTCTCCCCATTTTGGTATCGTCTGCAAATATACTTATCCTACTAGTTATACCTAGTAGGTATACCTAGTTATACCTAGTTTTGTACCATTTAGGTGTCGATTTTCTCCTGACGAGCAGTAGCGAGCCTGTAATTTTATGAGGAACCGGCCATTGGCCGGGAAAATGTTCTACCGAAAAATTTACACATTTACCTTGAAAGTGGGTCTAGGGGGTATTTTATTAAGCTTGATGGAGGTCCAACGAGGAAACTAACAAATATATATATATATGCATAAAATAATAAGAGTAAAAAGTAACCACTAACCCCTTAAGGGGAGGTTTTTAGTTTGGTCTCTAGATATCCATCAAGCTTAAGATTGCACCCCCTTGAGCTCCTTTCATGATAAATTTGTAAATTTTTCGGTAGAAAAATGTCCTGGCTGAAAGCCGGTTCCTCTTATATTACAGGCTCGCTATCGCTCGCCAGGATAAAATTTACACCTAAATGGCACGAAAGGTCTTAACATTGACAGAAATGGGTCGAAAGTTCTTAAAATCGTCAAAATAATGGGGCGAACGTCTTAAAATTAGAAAAGAAATGGGGCTAAACATGAGGGAGAAAGGAGTAAAGAAAAAAATCCCTCAAGTGGAAATCTCCCCTTAAGCCTGTTCGTTCCTTCCCCGAGTCCCAAACCACGGCCACCATTACTGTCCCCTCTCCCTATCACGTATTGTCAACAGGCCCTTCTTTCATCATTAATTACCCACTATAACGTCCACTATCCTTACTTTTACTACCTCTACCACCACATCAACAACAACTACCTCCACCACCACAACAACAACCACCATCACTATCACCACAACTACCTCCACCAATACTAACACAACTACCTCCACCAATACTAACACAACCATCATCACCACCACAACTACCTCCACCAATACTAACACAACCATCATCACCACCACTACGTCCACCAATACTAACACCACCACCACAACTACCTCCACCAATACTAACACCACCACCCCAACTACCTCTACCACTATAACAACTACCTCCACCACTACCTTTATAACACAGTAGGAGGGTTACTACAGAACGGTGGTGGTGGTGGGCCCATATTAGGCTTCAATAGTCTTCCCCTCCAGTCACTAACCCCCCCCCCCCCCCCCCCACACACACACACACACTACCCTCCTTCACGTATTGTCAACACTAAGTCCTGCCTTCATTAAGGGAGGTTTAGTTTATTTTATGGATTCCCTTCTCCCTAATGTTTAGCCCCATTAGCTTGGCTATTTTAAGACCTTTTGGACCATTTATGTGTTGATATTTTCTTGGCGAGCGATAGCGAGCCGTTATTTTAAGAGGAATCGGCCATTGGCCGGGACATTTTTCTACTGAAAAATATACAAATTTATCTCGATGGGGGTCTTGGGGTAATTCTTAAGCTTGTTCGAGGTCTTTAAAGGAAACTAAAGACAATGATATATAAATTAATAAATAAACATATAACTAAAAATCTTGCCTTAATTAACCACTATATTTTACTCCCACTACCCACTATGGTCGTTCTGTTCACTCGATACATAGTGGAAACATAACATCAATATATCGTTGCATTATATTATTGCTAAGCTTACATAATTAAAAACATATCTACATACAGTCACTTCATAACAGCCGAATAAATAAGATGGGAACATGACAATTTACCATCAGCGGATAATAAGACTATACCCATTAGCATCATCACTATCATTACTACTACTGAATGCTTGGGTGCTTGCTTTTTGTGGGCAAACTGCTTTAAGTGTTCTTCTCCTGTCACCTCTGCTTCCTTTCTCGTGTCTCTTGCTGATCCTCCCTACCCCTTGTGGGAGTAAGGGCTGGCTACTGACTGACTGAGTGGGGGCGTAGTCACATCTCCTACACAACTACAACAGTTGGAGTACTGTCACATATCCTACACATAGTCGGTCATATTTCCTACACCAAAACAAGTATCCAGCACATCTCTTACACCAAAACGGAGTACCCAGCATATCTCCTACACCAAACGGTGCACCCGGCATATAGTTCCTACAATTATATTGTCATATCTCCAACAATTCTGATACCGAGTACCCAGCTACATTGAGCTTTGCTTAGCTAGGTATACCTGCCAATTCTTAAACAAATACCGGTATGTAAATGTATTATCCTATATTATGTATGTATTTTTGTTGTCAAAACAAAATCAATCAATCAATCAAATCAATCAGTTAATCCTCTTATCTACCATAAAGCTTCATACCTAAGCTTCATAAAATCGTCTAAATGTAGCTGAAATCAAATAAAAAGAAGTCTCCGGTACAGAAGGGGTTAACCCTGTAAGAAGTTTGTTTAACCCCTTCTGTACCAGCGACGTCTTTTGTATTTGATTTCAGCTACATTATGTATTAAAAGTATTAATTGAGCTAAAAGTATTAATTGAGATATGCCGCCTTTTAATGGGTAGACGTCCTTCCTAAGCTTAATTAAATCATCTCATCATTGCCAGAATATAATAACAAGGATGACGTTCGGTACAGAAGGGGTTAATCATTGGGTATATTGATGGTGATTTACGCTACACTCTAAATAATAATAGGGTATAAATATAATATGAAAAAGGTGTATTACATCTATTAGGTATATCGATGGTGAATTACCTTTCTAATTGGTCTAAGATGGGTTTGTCACTACCAATATAATATCACGAATATAGGACACTTTAAATACCCTTTTCTTACCCATAATTGTATGGGGGGGGGATACAGTCCAACTACAATTTTTACCTCCGACAAGACGGCTCTTCCTCCACACTTGGGGTGCTGAACGCAACGCAGGTGTAGTTTGTTGTTTCTGGCCACATTTCGGATGTACCGGAATCCAGAGTTGTCTTCGTAAACCACTCCATTGAAGCGGATGTTCCCCTCACTCCTAGCCATGCTTGGTGGAGGACAGCAGTGGAGTACAAGGCACAGAAATACCGTCTGTCCCGACGAATGGAGAAAAGAATACTGCTGGTTTGAGATATAACTCGAATCAACTCACGCGTGTCTGAATGTGAACGATACTTTTCTCCCTATTTAGGTGCGCCACATTTCCTACACCCGACTCGTGTCTGTCCCGAAGACTCGAATCAACTCGACTCGTCAGGCGAGTAGTGAGACAGTAGCGCCGAGTACAGACAGAGGCTCCTCCCCGTATACACGGCAGTGTAGGAAATATGACCGTATAGATTTGTGTGTGTAGGAGATATGCTGTATCTCTGTAGGAAATATGTCACTACACTAAAAACTGTGTAGGAAATATGCAGTATACATGGTGTAGGAAATGTGGCGAACCCCCACTGAGTGACCATCATTACTATCATCACCATCATTACTACCATCACCATCATTACTACCATCACCACACCAACACTATCACAGCACAAAGCATACTGATGACAATACCATTCAACATTAATTTTGTATTATATGTGTAGCCTATGAAGGAAAAAAAAAGAAAAGCTGCCTGTAACAAGTGTCTCCCCCAAAGATTGAAAGAGTGACTGAGTCAAAATCACCCATAGCCACTATTATGTTATTAACCCCTTAAATAACGATGATGCAACACATTATTATAACACGTAGGAACATGTTATTCAGTTTAGGGAACTTGATTAGTTATAAAGTATCTCGAGTAACTCCTTTGTACAGAGACGTAGTTTATTAATTATGACCAATCTAAAAATCGCGACCCCAACTTCTTATAATTCAAAATGTGCAAAAGACCAAAAACATTTCAACCATTTGGGAAGAGTCAACCAGAAAATAGGTAGGGAAATGTATAGCCCATTTCCTCCAGCCCTCCCTGAATAACCAAAGGCAGGGAATCACAATTTCTAGTCATAATAAGCAGAGTATGGCAATAGTTTTTTTTATTAATTTTGTTTTCCTCGTAATAAGGCCACCCAGAATATAGACTGTGCCTATGACGTCATGCCAATCAGTGTTATTATTTATGGCCCCAAGTATCTGTAACCTTTATCAGTAGTTCTCCTCCAGCTGACATTCCCAAGCTCTAAGACCATCTCCTCCTTGGCTACAACACTTCACAGGCTTTCCTACTCTCCTCTCCTCTCCTCTCCTCTCCTCTCCCTCTCTCTCTCTCTCTCTCTATTTATTTATCTCTCTCTCTCCTCCTCCAACCTTGCCTTCCTCCTCCTCTTCTTTTACCTCACTTTCTCGCTTTTTCAATGTTATTCGTACCTTAATATTTTCCTTCTCTTGTTATTACTCCCCTAACTTGCTTATTAATACGCTCTCTCTCTCTCTCTCTCTCTCTCTCTCTCTCTCTCTCTCTCTCTCTCTCTCTCTCTCTCTCTCTCTCTCTCTCTCTCTCTCTCTCTCTCTCTCTCTCTCTCTCTCTCTCTCTCTCTCTCTCTCTCTCTCTCTCTCTCTCTCTCTCATAAATATAAATACATCTTGGAAGTTATTCGAAACCACTTACCTAAAAGCAGTGCAAGACTGCATACCATCGAAAATACGGCGTCCAGGCCATAATAATAAGCCCAAATGGTGAAATAAAGATATTTCAAACTGCCTGCTTGCTAAAAAAAATCGCTAATGATAGATTAAAATCCTTACAAAATGACGAAGAACGGGTGAAATTTGTAGAGCTACGACGCAAAGCCAAAAAGTTAATTAAGCAAAGTAAAAAGACCCTGGAGTTACATGTTGCGAATCAAAGTAAAACAAACTCGAAAGAATTCTATAGTTATACCAGAAAGAAAAAAGTAGTTACTTCAACTGTTGGACCGTTAGTCGATGAAAATGGAGAATACACCAAAGACGAAGTACAAATGAGTAATGCCCTCAATACCTTCTTTGCATCAGTTTTTACAACAGAAGACCTCAGTGATATCCCTACACCATCGCCGATTCAGATTGATAATTCAGATGTTCTAAGCAATATCACCGTTACAGAGAGAGAAGTATTGAATTGTTTAGAAACTCAAGGTAAATAAAAGGCCTGGACCTGATACAATCTCGCCTAGAGTTCTAAAGGAAGCTAAGGATGAGCTCTCCAAACCACTGACATTACTATTCAATAAATCCTTGCAGTCTGGAACTATGCCTGATCAGTGGAAGATAGCCAACGTAACACCGATATTCAAAAAAGGCAGCAAATCCCTACCCAGTAACTATCGTCCAATTAGCTTAACCTCAGTTGTATGTAAAATGCTAGAAACGGTCATAAGAGACAGACTCGTAAATCACTTAGAGGAAAATAACATACTTAAAGATACTCAACACGGCTTTCGTAAAAAACGTTCCTGTTTAACAAACCTCTTAGACTTCTTCCACGATATCCTCAACCTCTACGATGAGAGTAAAGCTGTAGATATTATATACCTTGATTTTCAAAAGGCCTTTGACAAAGTTCCCCACAAACGTTCACTGCTAAAACTAAAAGCGCATGGAATACAAGACTGTGTGTTGAAATGGATAGAAAATTGGCTCAGCGACAGAAAGCAAAGAGTAGTCATAAACGGTAAGGCATCTAATGGACCAATGTAAGTAGCGGGGTACCCCAGGGATCGGTACTAGGACCAATTCTCTTTCTAATTTACATTAACGACATAGATGAGGGTCTCACCTGTACAATCTCAAAATTTGCTGACAATACAAAAATTGCAAATAGCATACTCTCAAAAGATCAAGTTGACGATATGCAACACAATCTAGATAAATTGTCACATTGGGCCCAAATTTGGCAAATGAGTTTCAATGCGGATAAATGTAAAGTACTACATATCGGATACCTAAATGAGAAAGCAAACTATTCGATGAATGGCATTCAGCCTAAGAATGTAAACAGAGAAACCGATCTGGGAGTAACAATATCGAGTAACCTAAAACTGAGTCAACAATGTTCAGAAGTTGTTAAGAAGGCAAACAAAATAATTGGCTTTATAGACAGGTCATTTGAGCATAAATCCAAAGACGTTATCCTAACCCTTTACATTTCCTTAGTCCGCCCTCTTCTGGAATACTGCGTTCAATGCTGGTGCCCTTATTACCAAAAAGACATAAACAAGCTAGAACGAGTTCAACGTAGAGTTCCCAAAATGATACCTAGCCTAAAGAACAACCATACGAAGAGCGTCTTAGAGAATTAAATCTATTTCCTTTAACCCAGCGCAGATTAAGAGGTGACTTAATTCAAGTGTTCAAAATCATCAAAGGCATCGACAATATGAACTGTAGTAAGTACTTCACTATCTACCAATCTAATTACACGCGGGGAAACGGTTGCAAAATTATTGGTAAATCTTTTAACTCACACGAATCTAAGAATTTCTTCTTCAATCGAGTTGTCAACTTGTGGAATGGGCTTCCCCGAGACGTTATAGACTGCAGCACCGTTGATTCATTTAAACTCCGCCTAGACAAATATCTCGCATCAAACCCGCGACTGACTGCGTTTGTAATTGAATAACTTTATTTTATCCTCCCCTCAGTTACTAAACCATATGTCCCCTACTAACTTCCTAGTCCTGCCACGGACATTAGTTCCAGGGCAGTAGTTCCCTTTCCAATGTTCCCACTCTAAACCACTCTTTGGACACTTGATCCTCAGTGTTTTAGGAGGACAAGCAGCCTAGAAGGGTCACTAGACCTGTTGTTG
>CM064577.1:10724752-10749576 GCA_032716605.1 Paralithodes platypus | reverse complement strand
CGCGTGTAATTAGATTGGTCGAGTAGTGAAGTACTTACTACAGTTCATATTGTCCGATGCCTTTGATGATTTTGAACACTTGACTTAAGTCGCATCTTAATCTGCGCTGGGTTAAAGGAAATAGATTTGAATTCTCTAAGACGCTCTTCGTATGGTTTGTTCTTTAGGCTAGGTATCATTTTGGTAACTCTACGTTGAACTCGTTCTAGCTTGTTTATATCTTTTTGGTAATAAGGCACCAGATTGAACGCAGTATTCCAGAAGAGGGCGGACTAAGGCATTGTAAAGGGTTAGGATTACGTCTTTGGATTTATGCTCAAATGATCTGCCTATAAAGCCAATTATTTTGTTTGCCTTCTTAACAACTTCTGAACATTGTTGACTCGGTTTTAGGTTACTCGATATTGTTACTCCCAGATCGGTTTCTCAGTTTACATTCTTAAGCTGAGTGCCATTCATCGAATAGTTTGCTTTCTCATTTAGGTATCCGATATGTAGTACTTTACAGTTATCCGCATTGAAACTCATTTGCCAAATTTGGGCCCAATGTGACCATTTATCTAGATTGTGTTGCATATCGTCAACTTGATCTTTTGAGAGTACGCTATTTGCAATTTTTGTATCGTCAGCAAATTTTGAGATTGTACAGGTGAGACCCTCATCTATGTCGTTGATGTAAATTAGAAAGAGAATTGGTCCTAGTACCGATCCCTGGGGTACCCCGCTACTTACATTGGTCCATTTAGATGCCTTACCGTTTATGACTACTCTTTGCTTTCTGTCGCTGAGCCAATTTTCTATCCATTTCAAAACACCGTCTTGTATTTCATGCGCTTTTAGTTTTAGCAGTAAACGTTTGTGGGGAACTTTGTCAAAGGCCTTTTGAAAATCAAGGTATATAATATCTACAGCTTTATTCTCATCGTAGAGGTTGAGGATATTGTGGAAGAAGTCTAAGAGGTTTGTTAAACAGGAACGTTTTTTTACGAAAGCCGTGTTGAGTATCTTTAAGTATGTTATTTTCCTATAAGTGATTTACGAGTCTGTCTCTTATGACCGTTTCTAGCATTTTACATACAACTGAGGTTAAGCTAATTGGACGATAGGTACTGGGTAGGGATTTGCTGCCTTTTTTTAATATCGGTGTTACGTTGGCTATCTTCCACTGACCAGGCATAGTTCCAGACTGCAAGGATTTATTGAATAGTAATGTCAGTGGTTTGGAGAGCTCATCCTTAGCTTCCTTTAGAACTTTAGGCGAGATTTTGTATCAGGTCCAGGCGTTTTATTTACCTTGAGTTTATCTAAACAATTCAATACTTCTCTCTCTGTAACGGTGATATTGCTTAGAACATCTGAATTATCAATCTGAATCGGCGATGGTGTAGGGATATCACGGAGGTCTTCTGTTGTAAAAACTGATGCAAAGAAGGTATTGAGGGCATTACTCATTTTACTTCGTCTTTGGTGTATTCTCCATTTTCATCGACTAACGGTCCAACAGTTGAAGTAACTACTTTTTTCTTTCTGATATAACTATAGAATTCTTTCGAGTTTGTTTTACTTTGATTCGCAATATGTAACTAGGGTCTTTTTACTTTGCTTAATTAACTTTTTGGCTTTGCGTCGTAGCTCTACAAATTTCACCCGTTCTTCGTCATTTTGTGAGGATTTTAATCTATTATTAGCAAATTATTTAGCAAGCAGGCAGTTTGAAATATCTTTATTCCACCATTTGGGCTTATTATTATGGCCTGGATGCCGTATTTTCGATGGTATGCAGTCTTGCACTGCTTTAAGGTAAGTGGTTTCGAATAACTTCCAAGATGTATTTATGTCGTTATTGTTAATTAAAAAGCTCCAGTCAGTTTCTTTAAACTGAGAGAGAGAGAGAGAGAGAGAGAGAGAGAGAGAGAGAGAGAGAGAGAGAGTGAAAGAGAGAGAGAGAGAGGGAGAGGGGGAGAGAGAGAGAGAGAGACAAAGTATAAAACCGGAGAGTGGACTGAGAGAAGAGAAAAGGAAGGGGGGGGGGGGGGAGTAAGGAGAGGGGGAGGAGAGAGAGAGGGTGTGGAGAGGAGGAGGGGAGGGAGGGGGTGTGGGAAGGAGGAGGAAGGGGAGGTAGGAGAGTAGGACATCACGGGAAGGAAGTGGAGAGGGAGAAAAATTTGGAAACACAACTCCTACATTAGCAGAGTTTGTGGTGGGTAGGTGGGGGGGGGGGAGAGGGAGGGAAGAAGGAGAGAAAAGTGAGAGGTAAAGAGGAGGGAGGAGGGGTGTAGAGAAGGCAATGGCAAAAGAAGGAAAGGAAGAGATGGAGTACAAAGGAGTTCAAACAAAGAGAGTACAAGGATACAAAAGGAAGGTAGAGTTCCAACAAAAACGTACACCAATAGAAAAGAGAGAAGGTGTAGAGAGTAAGGGAGAAATAAAAGAGACTGTGATCTGCCTTGTGTGGGCCGATCGGCCTTTTGCAGACTCCCATTTTCTTATGTTCTTATGTTCTTAATGCAGATGACATAAACTGGGCACAGAGAGGTGGGAAGAATGGAAGAGTCTAATTCTAACTAATCTATCTTAGCTATGTGACAAAGAAATAGGAGAATAAATTTACTAAGACTCTCCCATCCACTTAACCCATTCAGAACCAGTGACATCCTTTACATCATAGTATGGCAAATAATAGAAGATTTTATTCAGCTTAGGCAAGTTGAAAGGCAACAAACTATCTCATGTAATCCTTTTAGCTACCATACATCCTTCCAAAGCTTCATAAAATCATGTAAATGTAGCTGAAATCAAATATAAAAAACGTCACTGGTACAAAAAGGTTGAAAATGACAAGGCAATGTGTGAAGGAATCCCCTTGCAATGTGAAAAATTATCAACGGATGTTATAGGGTTGGTGGCAAAGATAAATAATACACAAATGCGGCTCCGGTATACAGCCTTAAGTACCCATGCTGAGACACCAACCAGATGACGTCAATATCTTTATTACGAGATAATCATGATATCTAAATACAATCTTCTGGCAGTAGCTGGAATGAAACAAAGAAATCATTGTGAGTTTGAAAATTATGAATATAAACCTCTCGTAATTAAATAGTTAATTCAATCTGGTTGTTGTCGCAGTAATTTCATTGCTGATTGTACAGTCGCGCTAATAAGTCATGTTCCAGCTGTCATTACGTTTGGCTCGCTCTGTGCTGTATTAATGCCTGTCAGATGTTGAATAGGGTGGGTAACTGTAGGAACATGTTAGTATATCTCACTCAAAAAGAAGAAATCCTGTGTAAATATTGCTGATACCAATTATAGCATATAGATAGATAGATAGATAGATAGATAGAGCATATAGATAGAGCATATAGATAGATAGATAGAATTATTGATCAAAACATAATTGGTGCCGAGACACCAATTATTAGCGCGACTGTACATGCAGATAGTGAAAATATACAATATGACTATGAAATATTGAATTTTCTTTGACAACTCCAATGTAGACCCACCTTAGGATAATTAGAAAAGAAAAGCCCCCAAAATGGCTACAAATACTGTTCATGACTTCTCTAGATTACCCGTTCGGCACGTTTATTAATCATTACACGGTTAAACAAAAGTATATGGAGAAGGAGGAAGAAATGAAAGGAGGGAAGAAAGGAGTACATACAAGTCTAAGCCAAAGATATCACATATATTACGATTATTGAAGAATTGGAAGGTAATAAAGACATGCATAAAGAAACCGGCAGTTGGAAGAAATCAGTATTATTAATTAGTTTAAGGGGAGATATCCACTTGAGGGATTATTTTCTTGGCCCCTTTCTCCCTCATGGTTAGCCCCATTGCTTTTGAGATTTTAAGACGTTTGCCCCATTATTTTGGCGATTTTAAGAACTTTAGCCCCATTTCAGTCAATTTTAAGACCATTTGTGCCATTTAGGTGTCGGCTTTTTCCTGGCGAGCGATAGCGAGCCTGTAATTTAAGAGGAACCGGCCTTCGGCCGGGAAATTTTTCTGCTGAAAAACGTACAAATTTATCTTGAAAGGGACTCAAGGGGGTGTAATTTTAAGCTTGATGGAGGTCTAGGGAACAAACTAAATACCTCCCCTTAAAGAATAACAAATGCGTAAGAGAACAAAGAATAATCATACATTCAGGCGAGGAATTAAAATAAAAAGCAAAGACGGGGAACTAACAGAAAAAAAAAAAAGTATGCAAAAATAGTTCCCACAGGAATACATAATGGTAGGAAGGAGATATAGTTAGCGTTCATACAATAATACCATGGTAGAAAAGTCAGGAGAGAATACTAATGAGGACAACAGACCAACCCAAACAATAGGGTAATTAGCAAGCCACCCGGCAGGAGTATAATAAATAACACAAGGGGTGCACAAAAGACAACAACAGATCTGCCCATTACGGGGGGAGAGAGTCGTTTTTATGGACCCCCTTCTCCCTCATGTTTAGCCCCATTAGTTTTGACATTTTAAGATGTTCGTTCCATTAGTTTGGCGATTTTAGAAGTTTCGCCCCATTAATTTGTCAATATTTAGACCTTTCGTGCCATTTAGGTGTCGATTTTTTCCTGGCGAGCGATAGCGAGCCTGTAATGTTAGAAGGAATCGGCCTTCGGCCGGGACATTTTTCTACCGAAAAATGTACAAATTTATCTGAAGGGGGTCTAGGGGGTGTTTTTCTAAGCTTGATGGAGGTCTAGCGAGGAAACTAAAAAATAAGTTAATAAATAAATATATAGACCAAAAAGCAAGTAGTTTCCCCTTAAACAGTGTATGCTTATATAATTATAAAGTTGACCCTTTGGCAAGAGGAAATATAACTAGACATAATGGTAGAATAAAAAGATCAAGACAGGGACTGAAATACAAAACCAATATATATTAACCCCTTGAAGCTCTGACGCGTTTTAGCAGTATATATTGGCTATCATTAGACGATTTTATGCAGCTTAGGAAGGATCTGTGGGTATTAAAAGGGTAAAGACTCTCACAATCAACCCTCTGACTTCCATATACCCTTCCTAATCTGAATAAAATCTTCTAATAATTACCAGAAAACAAAACATTAATGCGTATTGGAGCTTGAAAAGGTTAACATTTAAGAAGTGCTTGGTCACTACGGAAGCCAGATAAAGGAAGCTACATATTATAGAGCACAGTGTTGTATTTCTACATATTATAGAGCACAGTGTTGTATTTCTACATATTATAGAGCACAGTGTTGTATTTCTACATATTATAGAGCACAGTGTTGTATTTCTACATATTTGGAAGCAAAAGGAAAATGGCAACCTACGAGGAAAACTATAAAATATTCTATAATTTATTAACCCTCATATTTATTAAGATCATGGTCGGTGTTATTACCTATTAAGATCATGGTCGGTGTTATTACCTATTAAGATCATGGTCGGTGTTATTACCTATTAAGATCATGGTCGGTGTTATTACCTATTAAGATCATGGTCGGTGTTATTACCTATTAAGATCATGGTCGGTGTTATTACCTATTAAGATCATGGTCGGTGTTATTACCTATTAAGATCATGGTCGGTGTTATTACCTATTAAGATCATGGTCGGTGTTATTACCTATTAAGATCATGGTCGGTGTTATTACCTATTAAGATCATGGTCGGTGTTATTACCTATTAAGATCATGGTCGGTGTTATTACCTATTAAGATCATGGTCGGTGTTATTACCTATTAAGATCATGGTCGGTGTTATTACCTATTAAGATCATGGTCGGTGTTATTACCTATTAAGATCATGGTCGGTGTTATTACCTATTAAGATCATGGTCGGTGTTATTACCTATTAAGATCATGGTCGGTGTTATTACCTATTAAGATCTGGGTGTGTTATTACCTATTAAGATCATGGTCGGTGTTATTACTATTAAGATCATGGTCGGGTTATTACCTATTAAGATCATGTCGGTGTTATTACCTATTAAGATCATGGTCGGTGTTATTACCTATTAAGATCATGGTCGGTGTTATTACCTATTAAGATCATGGTCGGTTATTACCTATTAAGATCATGGTCGGTGTTATTACCTATTAAGATCATGGTCGGTGTTATTACCTATTAAGATCATGGTCGGTGTTATTACCTATTAAGATCATGGTCGGTGTTATTACCTATTAAGATCATGGTCGGTGTTATTACCTATTAAGATCATGGTCGGTGTTATTACGATTGATCATGGTCGGTGTTATTACCTATTAAGATCATGGTCGGTGTTATTACCTATTAAGATCATGGTCGGTGTTATTACCTATTAAGATCATGGTCGGTGTTATTACCTATTAAGATCATGGTCGGTGTTATTACCTATTAGATCATGGTCGGTGTTTACCTATTAAGATCATGGTCGTGTTATTACCTATTAAGATCATGGTCGGTTATTACCTATTAAGATCATGGTCGGTGTTATTACCTATTAAGATCATGGTCGGTGTTATTACCTATTAAGATCATGGTCGGTGTTATTACCTATCAAGATCATGGTCGGTGTTATTACCTATCAAGATCATGGTCGGTGTTATTACCTATTAAGATCATGGTCGGTGTTATTACCTATTAAGATCATGGTCGGTGTTATTACCTATTCTCTCTAAATGGCATTCACTTCTTTAAGGGGGGTGACCTGCTTTTTGTTATTTCTGTCCTTTTCTCTCTTTCTCTGGCTTGTATCCATTCGGCCCCATTCAGCCAACTATTTTAAGACGTTTATCCCCATCTAGGTGTCGATTTCTTCCTGGCGAGCGATAGCGAGCCAGCATTATATGAAGAAATCCGGCTTCGCCGGAGCCATTTTTCTATCGAAAATGTACAAATTTAGCATGCTGTCAAACAAAAATATAAAATATGCTGGCTCGCTACCGCTCACCAGTAAAAAATTGACACCTGGCTGGGGATAAAAGTCTTAAAACAGTAGGCTGAATGGGGCCAAATAGATAAGCCAGAGCAAGATAGAAAAGGACAGAACAAAAACAGGTCACCCCCCCCCCCCCCCCTTAAAGGTTGAATACAAATATTACCCAAAATTATTACCGTATCGTACAATTACCCAAAATTATTACCGTATCGTACAATTACCCAAAATTATTACCGTATCTTACAATTACCCAAAATTATTACCGTATCGTACAATTATCCAAAATTATTACCGTATCGTACAATTACCCAAAATTATTACCGTATCGTACAATTATCCAAAATTATTACCGTATCGTACAATTACCCAAAATTATTACCGTATCGTACCATTACCCAAAATTATTACCGTATCGTACCATTACCCAAAATTATTACCGTATCGTACAATTATCCAAAATTATTACCGTATCGTACAATTGGCCAGGAGCAAGTGGAAAAATAACCCAGCACTGCAGACATATATAAAGTTGACAGAGGAGAGGGTTGGACTTGAAGATATATTAGGCACCATTACCAGAGGGATAAAGTACAAGATAAAGGGGAGGTCTCCACTTGAGGGATTTTTTCTTGACCCCTTTCTCCCTCATGTTTAGCCCCATTGCTTTTGATATTATAAGACGTTTGCCCGATTAGTTTAGCAATTTTAAGAACTTTCACCCCATATTAAGACCTTTCGTGCAATTCAGGTGTCGATTTTATCCTGGCGAGCGATAGCGAGCCTGTACTTTAAGAGGAACCGGCCTTCGGCCGGGACATTTTGCTACCGAAAAATGTACAAATTTATCTTGAAAGGGACTCAAGGGGGTGTAATTTTAAGCTTGATGGAGGTCTAGGGAACAAACTAAATACCTCCCCTTAAATATAAGTAGTGGGACATTACAAACTAATAATCCATAAGAAGGAGTGACATTATAATATCCAATATAGGAAAATAGTATAACACAAACGTAAACATAACAAGTTGATGGACGCTACAGTAAACAACGATTAAAACAATAATATATAGTCATTTACGGATAAACAAAAACACACATATATATACTGTATAGATAACATAAATCATCATCAGCTACATAACCGGATCAACAGAGGCAGATACATTGAAATATAGGAGCGAGAGAGAGAGATATTATACAAAAAAAAAAAAAAAAAAAAAAAAAAAAAAAAAAAAAAAAAAAAAAGCCTAGCCTATATGATACTGTTCGGTAATGCACTTTGACCAAACAATAGTCATCTTATCTCTACGGTGATTCTCTCTCTCTCTCTCTCCCTCTCCCTCTCTCTCTCTCTCTCTCTCTCTCTCTCTCTCTCTCTCTCTCTCTCTCTCTGTGTGTGTGTGTGTGTGTGTGTGTCTGTGTGTCTGTGTGTGTGTGTGTGTGTGTGTTTATATTCCGGTATATTATTTTTCATCTACCTACCTACCTACCGTATCTATATTTCCATATCGACCCATTTATAAATCTATACACGTGTGTGTAATAGGTATACTGTATATCAACATGTTTGTAACTATTGCCTATGTTTGAACCTGGTGAGCATACATTGGTACCAATAAATACTCTACTTGAAGCTGCCGACAGTATTGTGTAGTTTATTCTTGTGTTAGTTCTTGTTCCTGGCAGACGATACTTGGATGCAGTACCATTGGCCAACTAGCTCCAAGGAGCGACAAGTGCAAACTAGCCAGGTTAAGGAGGTAGTTGCCTTCTCTGGACCCTCTACTCCCTCGTGTTTAGCGCCATTAGTTTGGTGATTTTAAGACGTTCGCTCCATAAGTTTGTCGATCTTAAGAACTTTTGCTCCATTTAGACGTCGATCTTTTCCTGGCGAGCAATAGCGAGCCTGTATTTTTAGGAGGAAACGGCCTTCGGCCTGGATATTTCTACCAAAAAATGTACACATTTATCTTGAAAGGGTGTCTAGGGGGTATTTTTTAAACTTGATGGAGGTCTAGCGAGGAAACCAATAAATAAATACATAAATAAATAGACCAACAAATAACCAATACCCCCACTTAAAACAAATGGACTGTACGTATTTACCCATATCTAAAACTATTTACGTCTAACATTATATTATGTTCTTGATATACCTATTTTAAATCATGATATAACGGTTCTTTTTCTCCTAATCTCTCCCATCCACTCCTCCTCCACTACGTTTTATTTAAGTCTGGTTCACACATAGACGAGTCGGTGCCCGAGTCCAACACGAGTGACACTCATCGATTATCGGCGTTGCTAGAGGCTGATTACTACAGGAGTAGTAACTGATCCCGAGTCAACACGAGTGTTACACGAGTCAACACGTGTTCATACAAGAGTCCGTACGAGTAACGGAGAATCAACACGAGTGTAACACGAACCCAACACGAGCGTCATAAATTTGAAAAATAACGGTCAAATTCCAGGGTACGAAAACAAAGGGTCAACAAGAGTGTAACAAGAGTCACAATGAGTGCTCCCAAGAGTGGCCCCCATTGTGCAGGTGCCTGATTCACCCAAGAGTGTAACAAGAGTCAACATGAGTCACAAAGAGTTATGCAGAGTTCAACAAGAGTCAACACGAGTCACGAGTCACGAAGAATCAACAAGAGTCAACACGAGTGAGTCTACACGTATGTCCTTCGGACTCATGACGGGGACAAGAAATTTCATGCATGTATGAAAATTTTGGGCCACGTAGTAGCGAGTACCCAGGACACACCCCGATACACGGTGAGTCTACACGAGTCTACACGATTGTTGCAGAGTATTGACGAGTCATTGCTGAGTAGCAAAATTTCATCACTGGTGTTGGACTGGGGCACCGACTCATCTATGTGTGAACCAGGCTTTAGCATTTCCACCATAATTGATAAAACTAAAGAAAACAAGAAAACCTTCCTCCTCTCTCTCTCTCTCCCCTAAAAAAAAATCTGTTATCTACACTCATTTTTTCCCCCCTGTCATCTACACCATAATTGATCTAAGTGCGTCTGTCCGCCCGTCCATCTCTTGTGGTTTACAGAAAGAGGGATCTATGGCATGAAAAAATGGTAGGGGGGGGAAGAGAGAGAGAGAGAGAGAGAGAGAGAGAGAGAGAGAGAGAGAGAGAGAGAGAGAGAGAGAGAGAGAGAGAGAGAGAGGAGAGTTTTTTGTTTTATTTAGCTTTATCAATTATGGTGGATATACTAAAGAAAATCAATGGTTAACTAAAGTAAACTGAAAGCTACCATCCGGTTCAACTATATTCATTGGCGGCTGTGAGGAAATACTAAATATCTGTCGTAATGCTTATTTATATATGGTGATTGCATCTTCGATTGACAATTCGGCATTTGGTGAATTATGCACCGCAAACTTTATATATATATATATATATATATATATATATATGTCTATATATATATATATATATATATATATATATATATATATGTCTATAACAAACATTCGGTAATAGAATATATAATATAATTATAGCCTATATAATGTATAATTTATAATTTATATAAGTAATATATGTATTATTCTTAATTAAATTCTACACCATGACAACAAAATCAATATGACCCTGTATTATATCTGACAATTACACGTGATTTACATAACTACCACGTTGTTTGATCATTACGTTACTAAACTGTGGTCCATGTTAAAATATAGCGGTCCTCCCTTACTACTACCGGGTCTCTGGGGTGAAGGTGTCATACCGGGCCAGTCACGGTGGCGTAATTTGGTAAATACAGGTTGTGCCAGTTTGGACAACCTCTGCCCTCCTCAAAGTTTGCACACGAGGAATTTACTTGTTTTTTCCTCAACGAAAGACAAGAGTTAAGCAACGCAATACGGTACACCTGATAAATATAAAGATGATTCGAAATGGTCGCGTCTTTATTATATATACAGTAATACAATACAATACAATACAATATATATATATATATATATATATATATATATATATATATATATATATTGCCAGTACACTATTATATTTTAAAATTACCAGAACGATATATGAGTTTATAATCTCCGACATTCTGTATTATTTATTACTTTACGTATACTGTATATATATATTTGTTATTTCAATAATCAAATAATGTATACATTTATTGATTTTGTTGTCGTAATGCAGGAAATAACTAAACAATTCTATTTGTATAGATCACATGTTTCTAGAAATACAAAAATTACTAAAGGCATTATTTTCTATTCGTATACGCTGTACTGCAATGCACACACACACACACACACACACACACACACACACACACACACACACACACACACACACACACACACACACACACACACACATTACACAGCCCGTAGCCTAGTAGGTAGAGCTCTCGTCTCATACACGAGGGGTCGGGGGTTCAATCCCCGGCCGGGCGGAGACAAATTGGGCTTGTCTCCTTTCATGTGTTAGCCTCAGTTCACCTAGCTGTAAATAGGTACCTGGAATAAGTGGACGACGTTGTGACGTCCCATCTGGGGTTGGCAAAAATGGTACAAGGCGAGATGGGTATCATATGGTTCACCTAAGCTGATGGCTACCTAAGCCTTCGGGCGAGACGGTACCGTCTATAGTGAGAATGGTACCATACAGATCCACCCTAAGCCTTCGTTTCCGATGTCGCCAATTGGCTAAAAATACAGACTACACACACATCCACAGCCATTCCAACGACACACATAACACCTACACATATAGGAGGCGGGAAATAACGAGCATGCTCACTCCCGCAATACAACTAGAGTAAGTACAACTAGAGTAAGTACACATATGCAATCTCTCTGTCACACAAACACACTCACTCACTTTCTCTCACACGCACACGCACGCACACACACACACACACACTCGCATATATACACACACTTTCCTTATCGTTACAGAAAAAAATATTGAACACCAAACAGCTAACCTAAATAAAATATATACCAAGAAGCTAAATAAGGTATCGAGGAGTGAGAGAATGTCTTAAACAAAATATAATCCCACACTTTATAAGAAAAATGCCAAGAGGAAAGCTACTATGATGGGTTGGGTGTGAGGGGAATCTGTCAGGTGTGGGCCAATCGGCGCTTTGCAGACCCCTTTTTCTGACCTCTGACCGTTTTGGTGAGGTCAGTCCTAATGGTGTTAGTGAGCTGGGCTTATAATTAGGCCTTATAATTGGGGTTGGGTGTGATAGGAATCTGCCTTGATGGGCCAATCGTCTTTCTGCAGACTCCCATTTTCTTATGTTCTTATGAAAGTATCAAGAATATACGCCCCTTGACAAGAGGTATAAGGAATAGAAATAAGGAACACCCGCACGTTATAAAAACAGCAAGAAAAAGGAAAAAACTTATATGACGAGAAAGTACGCAGACAATACAGTAAATGTTAAATAAATTAACAACATATCACACATAAAATTATCCCGCACTTAAATGAGAAAAATATGCAAAATTTCAAAATATCAGTAAGGAACAATAGCAAGAAGCTAAACTATGAAGGCTCGAAATGAGGATATATAATAAAAAAAACGCGCACTTCTATGAGGCAAATATGCAAAATATAAAACTATCTATCTATCTATATATTGCCTGATGCCGTGATCCCCGAAGGGGTGGCCACGAACGAACCGCCCCCATGCACCTCTGTCCCCAGTCAGTCGACGCCCCTCCCCCCAACCAGCACCGCCTTCGTTCATGTACTTCCTCACTCCATCCTTCCACCTGTCATTCGGTCTAAAATATAAAACTAATATATATAAAGTATCACGAAACTTCATTGAGTATAAAGACACACCATATAAAGAAAAAGATCCCAAATTTTTTATAAGACAAATAAGCAAAAGGAAAACACTAATAAACAATGGCAAGAAGCTAAATGTGAGAACCAAGGAAAAAATAAAAAAGAGAAAATGTCAAGAAACTAAAAGAAGCTAAATATGAGAACCAAGACGTGAGTGAGGACATGTCATAAAAAGAAGAAGACCCCGAGATCCACTTGGCTGGAAAGAGAAAGTTGGGAAGAGATCAGGGAAGGAATGTAAGGTGATGGAAAAGAGGAGAGAGAGAGAGAGAGAGAGAGATAAATGTATGTATGTGTGTGTGTGTGTGTGTGTGTGTGTGTGTGTGTGTGTGTGTGTGTGTGTGTGTGTGTGTGTGTGTCTAAATAATAAACCCCCAACTAGGATACACCCTCCATAAAACTCCCCTGTACCAAACTAAAAAGGGTCTGGGGGAGTCATGTACAGTCGAGGTTAATAAGTGTTGTCATATATTTCACAAAGTTTCGGACACTGACTAATACTCTGAGGGATAAGCACTTTTCCCAGTAACTATAAAGATACCAATAATACTTGTTGAGCGAAAACCACTGGAATCTATGACAACACTTAATACTCCCGATTGTACAGTCTCAGCCAAATGTCGTGTTCTGCTTCTATAATATCAACTCTGGGCTAGCTCTCTTAGTGAACAAATAGCCTTAACCCTATTTGGGCTGGGGGAAGCCTTTACCCTGTTTCGATTAATTATATTGGATAATTTAAGACGTTTCATCTCATTAGTTTGGCTATAAATAGACTTTTCACCCCATGCATGTATCGATTTATGTCTGGGCGAGCGATAGCGAGCTTGTAGATTAAAAGAAATGCAGGACATTATTCTATCGAAAAAATGCACACATTTAGCTTGAAGGGGGCCTTTTTTTTTTTTTTTTTTTTTTTTAAGGCAGTCTGGGAAGGCGTCTTTCTCAGCCTAGGGGACAAACTAAAATACATTGCTCGAAAATTGCAAAAACAAGTAAGATACTCAACCACAATTTATTAAGGAGAGGTATATGGATTTTGTGTACCCCTTTCTCCCTCATGCTTAGCCCATTCGTTTTGATATTTTAAGACGCTAGCCCCCATTAATTTAATTATTTTATGACCTTTCGCCCCATTTCTTCTTTGTCAATATTAAGACCTTTCGTGCCATTTTGGTGTTGCTATTTTCCTGGCGAGCGATAGCAAGCCTGTAATTTTGAAGGAATCGGCCTTCGGCCGGGACATTTTTCTTTCGCAAATTTATCTCGAAGGAGGATCTTAGTGATTTTGTTAAGCTTGGTGGAGGCTTAGGTCGGAAACAATAATAAAAATAAATGAATAAATAAATAAATAAATAAATAAATACATACATTAATTAATAAACCATAATGGCCTCAGGTATAGTTAACGTAACTCTTTACCTCATTTAACAATCCAAACCATATTAAATACCGCATTTCACCAAGCGCAATCACACCTAAGGTCGTATGTATCTTATTTCCCCCCAGGAAGGTGAAACAGGACTGGAAGAATCTTGGAAAGACCACAAAGGGGGGGGGGGGGCCTTATTGTGGGGGCCGTCAAGTGAGTAAACCCTAGTGAGGGCCCCTTGAGGGGGTGTCCTTAGTCTGCATGGCCCCTTCACATGAGGCCCCTTAAGGATGGCTCTCATAGTTCCTTCCCTTAGGTCTTAACTTTTAACTTTCCTTCAACTGCGTCCCCCCCCCCCCCCCCCCGCACACACACAATCCCTAATCCCCCTCTAATTCCCCACCGGCCCATATTCCAAGCCTACCTCCCTGCCCTCCCTCCCTTTCTTTCTCTCGCTCTCTCCCTCAGAACATGCTTGGGTCTGCCTCCCTCGGCTTACAATAATAAAATGACGACAATCCAGACAAACTGTTGACGTGACGGGCCCGGGGTGAAAGGCGGAGAAGAAAAGGGAGGAAGTCTGGGGGAGGGGGAGGTAAGAAATGATTGAAGGATGGGAGGTGGATGGGTGGATGGGTGGGTGGGAAGAAGAAGGGGGAGGGTGGAAGAGGAAGGGAGGAACTGAAAGAAGGGAGGGAGAGAGGAAGATGCAGAGAGAAGAATTGGGAAGGGATAGTAGAAGACTCTAAAAACAGTTTGAAAGGAAGGGATCGGGAGGAATTGACCTTCGGCCGGGGCATTTGTCTACCGAGAAATTTACAAATTTATCTCGATCTTGGGTGTGATTTTGACAGCTTGATATAGTTCTAGGGAGCAAACTAAGAATATAAAATAACTAAAGAAACAGTATATAAAATAAATTAACATCCCCCCCCCCCACCTTAAGGAACATAAGTAATTTATTGAAGCAAGGAGAAAGAGAGGGTAAAAACAAGGGAACACGACTAAAACGATGACATGGAAGTTAAGAGATGGACCGTTTGTTTGGTCTATTAATTAAACTATTCCTTTATTTCTTAGTTTCTTCGCTAGACCTTCATCAAGTTATATAAAAAAAAAAAAAAAAAACTATACCCCCTTCAAGATAAAATTGTAAATTTTTCGGTAGAAACATTTCCCGGCTGAAGGCCGGTTCCTCTTAAAATATGAGGCTCGCTATCGCTCGCCAATAAAAAAATCGACACCTAAATAACACGAAAGGTCTTAAAATTTACAACGAAATGGGGCGAAAGGTGGTAAAATCGCCAAACTAATGGGGCTTAACACGAGGGAGAAAGGGGACTAGACAAACGACCCGTCTCCCCTTAAATTATGTATTATTAAAGTGTTCTGGAATATAAACAAAGGTGTATATCTACTGTATATATATATTCGTAATACCGCATGGTGCAATACGTGGGGAGATTGTTGGTACCAATCGAGCAGGTCAGTACCCAGAGAAGGCCACACAGGCATATGATAAGGAGTTGCTGAAAGTCCTGTTTCACTTGCCTGGCTTCCCCCACTGTTTCTATTTGTGTTTCACCTACACAGGAAGTAATCCAGTTAACTTTCAAAACATCTCCTGCTCCTTTTTATTTCACTACATTTTACAAGCACACCACACTGCTTTCCAACACATCTAAATTAGCTCTAACGTACAATCGCAGATATTAAGTGTTGTCATAATATTCCAGTGGTTTTCGCTCAACAAGTGTTATTGGTATCTTTATAGTTACTTGGAAAAGTGCTTATTCCTCAGAGTATTAGTCAGTGTCCAAAACTTTGTGAAATATCTGACAACACTTATTAAATTCGACTGTACCTTGAGTTTGGCTGTCTATCACTCTTTCAACATTGGGGGATCACTTGTTACAGGCAGCTTTGACTTTTGTATCCTTCATGCACATAGAAACAAAGAAAAAGAAGACAGAATTAAAGAGTATGAGTAACTGAAGCAAAGAAAGACTCGAGGTCTGAGGATATGAAGCATCTTATTTATCTTATTTATCATACACAAAAGGTATATACAGTGTTGTTGTTTGTTGTTGCTGTTGTTGTTGTTTGTTGTTGCTGTTGTTGTTGTTTGTTGTTGCTGTTCCCCAGGCTGCCTGGCCGAACAGCCCCAAGGCCCCGAGCAAGACCAAGGCCATAACCGAGCGCCCCCTCAGAACCCTCCCTGCCTACCACAATAAAGCCTGGGTGACCAAAGCCACTCCATGGCGGGGAGCTGAGGAGGGTGCGGAAACGCCCGGGAAACCAAAGCCCCACCCAGGGCCCTGTGCCCTTCAGCAATTATGAAGAGAAATTTACTATTACTATTACTATTATTTAATGATATACCTTAATTATACTAATTATAATTATTATTTTGTATAAACTATCTGTGAGCAGCTTACTGGTAAAGACAATAATAAGATTAATTAACACTATCCGTAGGAGATGTTTGTACTCTCTCAATCCTACCGAGTTAAAAGAAAACAAAATCAAATATTCGTGGATAACACGGGAAAGCACATTAAATATACTGCGGTAGGGAATCAAGTCAAATAACTGTCTTCGTGGTGCAGTGCATAGTGTGTTGATTTTCGGTGTGAGCATCCTGGGTTCGAATCCCCGGACTGCCACATGTGGTTGTTAATTTCATTAATCGATTTTAGGAGTAGAGTTGGTTGGTGGAGAGAACATAATAATTAAACTTAATAAAATAGGAGCAAAATGTTATGCTAATAAAGATAATGAAATAAGAAGTGAATATACAGAAAAATATATAAGAACAAATAAGGAAGGAAGCTCAGAATAGAGGGCTGGAAGAGGGTGTGAAAGAGTGAGAAAGAGAGAGAGAGAGAGAGAGAGAGAGGGGGGGGGGGGGCTCAAGTAATTTGACAGTCACGAGATCATATATCACAGTCACCAGCTGCTTGTGCGTCACCTATACATACACACACAGTCACACGCACACACACACAAAATCACACGCACATACACAGCCACACTCACCACACACATACACGCAGTCACTCTCATGCAAGCACACACATACAGATTGACCTTAGACACACACATCCCCCCCCCCCACCTAAACACACACGCACACACACATATTCACCACCCACACAGACACACACACACAGCCTCACCAAGCCTAGGCAGATGTCACTACCCCCTCTCTACCTACCATGTTTAATGATGATATATCCTGTCTAGCCTATAATTTATGTGCTCTATTTTTCTACTATTCCCATATCTGTTTTACCAATCGCGTACACTTAAGGGGAGGTATTTTATTTGTTCCCTAGACCTCCATCAAGCTTAAAATTACACCCCCTTGAGTCCATTTCAAGATAAATTTGTAAATTTTTCGGTAGAAAAATGTCCCGGCCGAAGGCCGGTTCCTCTTAAATTACAGGCTCGCTATCGCTCGCCAGGATAAAATCGACACCTGAATGGCATGAAAGGTCTTAATATGGGGTGAAAGTTCTTAAAATTGCTAAACTAATGGGGCAAACGTTTTATAGTATCAAAAGCAATGGGGCTAAACATGAGGGAGAAAGGGGTCAAGAAAAAATCCCTCGAGTGGAGATTTCCCCTTAAGTAGCAGCAAAACCCATGTCATACCCAATTAACCTACTACCACCATACAGGTAATATATGTTTGCCTACCTACTGTACCTCTCCTGTGCATACATTGTACACCTGATCATTATTTTGTTCGCTCTTGTGCATTAGTTGTACTGTACGGTCGCGCTAATAAGTCATGTCCCAGCTGGCATTAAGTTTGGCTCGCTCTGTGCTGTATTAATGTCTGTCAGATGTTGAATATGGTGGGTAAGTGTAGGAACATGTTGGTATACCTCACTCAAAAAGAATAAATCATGTGTAGATATTGCTGATACCAATTATTGATCAAAACATACATGGTGCCGAGCAATGACTTATTAGCGCGACTGTACATCTGATTTATATTTTGCTCTTTCTATCTTATAAAATCTAGACCAAATGAGGCCGTATTTAGCTGTTTATCTCTTCGTCTCCTACTGTGCTTCATTTGAAATATTCATAGGTTCCTTTGGCTGACCACGTCTATGCAGATTAGGTTCCCAGCCAACTTAACCCTTCTGTACCTCAGCCTTTGCTCTATTAAGGGGAGATGGGTCGAATTTCTGGACACCCTTCTTCCTCATGTTTAGCCCCATTAGTTTTCAGATTGTACGACGTTCACCCCATTAGTTTGTCGATTGCCAGACCTTTCGCCTCTTTTATTTGTCAATATTAAGAATTTTCGTGTCATTTAGATGTCGATTTTTTCCTGGCGAGCGATAGCGAGCCTGTAATTTAAGAGGAACCGGCATATTTTTCTACCGAAAAATTTACAAATATATATTGAAGGGGGATCCTTGGGTAGTTATTTAAAGTTTGATGGAGGTCTAGGGAAGAAAGTAGAAAAATAATAAGTAAATGAAAAAAATCGACCAAAAAGTGAAACATGTCCCCTTAATTTAATATCTGTCATATTGTCTCGATCAAGTTTAATTATATATAAACACCTATTCTATCTTACATAATGCTCTGCTGGTACACTCATATGGCTAGAGTATAATTAACCCGTTCAGTACAGGTGAACTCCTTTTCAGCATATTCTGGCAACTAACAGACGATTTTATACAGCTTAGGAAGGATCTGTGGTAGCTAAAAGGCTTAATTGAGAGAATATGGAGTCTTTCAATTGTTAGAGGTCCTTCCTAAGCTGAATACAGTCATCTAATAGTTGCCAGATTATAATGACAAGAACGTCGCCGGTACTGAATGGGTTAAGGGGAGATGGGCTGGTTTTCAGGTCCCCTTTCACTCTCATGTTTGGCATATTACTCTTGAGATTTTAAGAAGTTCGGCCCATAAGCTTGGCGATTTTTAGACCTTACGCCCCATTTCTTTGTCAATGTTCAGACCTTTCGTGCCATTTAGGTGTCCAATTTTTCCTGGCAAGCGATAGCAAGCCTATAATTTTAGAAGGAACCGGCCTTGGCACAGAGTATTTTTCTACCGAATTTTTTAAAAATGTATCTTAACCCTCTCCGACATATGACGCAATTTTGAGCCTATTGGGGATACTTTAAAGCCTTTGTTACCATCAGGGGTATTTACAAACCTTTAGTTTAGTTACTTCAACCTCTGCAGTTGTCTTCGAGTTATCTGTGGGCAGAAAACTAATTTTGGAGAGGTAATTATGAGAGTGAGAGAACTCTATTTCTTATTGGTAATCTGGCAACCTCTGCGTCATATGAGTCTGAAGGGGTTAAAAAGGGGTCTAAGGGGTGTTATTTTAAGCTTGATGGAGGTCTAGGGAGAAACTTTAAAAAACAGAAAAAAAAAAAAAATATATATATATATTCAGTAAAATAATATACATAAAGTAAATAAATACGCCCATCCCCCCTTAAAGCAGGTATAATAACGCACCCTTATAGAGGTATAATAACGCACCCTTATAGAGGTATAATAACGCACCCTTATAGAGGTATAATAACGCACCCTTATAGAGGTATAACAACACACCTTTATAGAGGTATAATAACACACCCTTATAGAGGTATAATAACACACCCTTAGAGGTATAATAACGCACCCTTAAAGCAGGTATAATAACGCACCCTTATAGAGGTATAATAACGCACCCTTATAGAGGTATAATAACGCACCCTTATAGAGGTATAATAACACACCCTTATAGAGGTATAATAACGCACCCTTATAGAGGTATAATAACGCACCCTTAGAGGTATAATAACGCAGCCTTATAGAGGTATAATAACGCACCCTTATAGAGGTATAATAACGCACCCTTATAGAGGTATAATAACGCACCCTTATAGAGGTATAATAACGCACCCTTATAGAGGTATAATAACGCACCCTTATAGAGGTATAATAACGCACCCTTATAGAGGTATAATAACGCACCCTTATAGAGGTATAATAACGCACCCTTATAGAGGTATAATAACGCACCCTTATAGAGGTATAATAACGCACCCTTATAGAGGTATAATAACGCACCCTTAAAGAGGTATAATAATGCACCCTTATAGAGGTATAATAACGCACCCTTATTGAGGTATAATAACGCACCCTTATTGAGGTATAATAACGCACCCTTATAGAGGTATAATAACGCACCCTTATAGAGGTATAATAACGCACCCTTATAGAGGTATAATAACGCACCCTTATAGAGGTATAATAACGCACCCTTATAGAGGTATAATAACGCACCCTTATTGAGGTATAACGCACCCTTATAGAGGTATAATAACGCACCCTTAGAGGTATAATAACGCACCCTTATTGAGGTATAATAACGCACCCTTATTGAGGTATAATAACGCACCCTTATTGAGGTATAATAATGCACCCTTATAGAGGTATAATAACGCACCCTTATTGAGGTATAATAACGCACCCTTACAGAGGTATAATAATGCACCCTTATAGAGGTATAATAACGCACCCTTATAGAGGTATAATAACGCACCCTTATAGAGGTACAATAATGCACCCTTACAGAGGTATAATAACGCACCCTTATAGAGGTATAATAACGCACCCTTATAGAAGTATAATAACGCACCCTTATAGAGGTACAATAACGCACCCTTATTGAGGTATAATAACGCACCCTTATAGAGGTATAATAACGCACCCTTATAGAGGTATAATAACGCACCCTTATAGAGGTATAATAACGCACCCTTATAGAGGTATAATAACGCACCCTTATAGAGGTATAATAATGCACCCTTATAGAGGTATAATAACGCACCCTTATAGAGGTATAATAACGCACCCTTATAGAGGTATAATAACACACCCTTATAGAGGTATAATAACGCACCCTTATAGAGGTATAATAACACACCCTTATAGAGGTATAATAACGTACCCTTATAGAGGTATAATAACGCACCCTTAGAGGTATAATAACGCACCCTTATAGAGGTATAATAACGCACCCTTATAGAGGTATAATAACGCACCCTTATAGAGGTATAATAACGCACCCTTATAGAGGTATAATAACGCACCCTTAGAGGTATAATAACGCACCCTTATAGAGCTATAATAACGCACCCTTATAGAGGTATAATAACGCACCCTTATAGAGGTATAATAACGCACCCTTATAGAGGTATAATAGCACACCCTTATAGAGGTATAATAACGCACCCTTATAGCGGTATAATAACGCACCCTTATAGAGGTATAATAACGCACCCTTATAGCGGTATAATAACGCACCCTTATAGAGGTATAATAACGCACCCTTAGAGGTATAATAACGCACCCTTATTGAGGTATAATAACGCACCCTTATTGAGGTATAATAACGCACCCTTATAGAGCTATAATAACGCACCGTTATAGAGGTATAATAACGCACCCTTATAGAGGTATAATAACGCACCCTTATAGAGGTATAATAGCACACCCTTATAGAGGTATAATAACGCACCCTTATAGAGGTATAATAACGCATCCTTATAGAGGTATAATAACACACCCTTATAGAGGTATAATAACACACCCTTATAGAGGTATAATAACGCACCCTTATAGAGGTATAATAACGCACCCTTATAGAGGTATAATAACGCACCCTTATAGAGGTAGTACATACAGTAGTAAACCACCCACGTACTATAAGCCATAAGCAGAGACAGGTAAATAACTATCAATATAACCAATGATTGTATATACTTTTTTTGTATACCGTCAATGTATAACAGCGTACATTATGCTATTCTCTTTCTGCCTTACCATGTTTAACCCTTTCACGTTTTTATAAAGATGAGGTTGCCAGATTAGCAATAATAAATAGTTCTCTCACTCTTATAATTACCTCTCCAAAATTAGTTTTCTGCCCACAGCTAACTCAAAGACAACTGCAGAGGTTGAAGTAAGTAAACTAAAGGTTTCTAAATACCCCTGATGGTAACAAAGGTTTTAAAGTATCCCTAATAGGCTCAAAATCGCGTCATATGTCGGACAGGGTTAAACTGCACACACTCGTTCTAAATATATCTAGAATAAAATTGAAAAGACGTTACCGGTACATAAGGGGTTAAAGAACCAGACCTTAGACCCCTCTACGAGACAAATTTGTACATTTTTCGGTAGAAAATTGTCTAGGCCAAAGGCCGGATTCTCTTCAAATTACAGGCTCGCTTTCGCTCGCCAGGAAATAATCGACACCTAAATGGCACGAAAGGTCCTAATATTGACAAAGCAATGGAGTGAAGGTTTGTAATTATTTGTTTTACCTTTTTGCAATTCTAGACACGATCTGCTTCACAATAACTCATTCGACGACATACTGTAGCTTACAACTTCGCTTTATTGTCCTAATTGTTAAGTAATACAGCTGGTACTTGGCAACCATATGGATAATGACCTGAAGGATAGTTCCACATCACATTTTCAGCAAATAAATACATGCATATCCAACCCAGTGACTATTATTAAGGGGAGGTATTTAAGGGGAGGTATTTACTTTGTTCCCTACACATCCATCAAGCTTAAGATTACACTTCCATGAACCCCTTTCAAGATAAATGTGTACATTTTTCGGTAGAAAAATGTCCCGGCTGAAAGCCGGTTCCGTTTAAATTACAGGCTCGCTATCGCTCGCCAGGATAAAATCGACACCTAAATGGCACGAAAGGTCTTAAAATTGACAGAAATGGGTTGAAAGTTCTTAAAATCGTCAAAATAATGGGGCATACGTTTTAAAATTAGAAAAACAATGAGGCTAAACATGACGGATTTTTTTCTTGACTCTTTTCTCCCTCATGTTTAGACCCATTGTTTTTCTAATTTTAAGACGTTTGCCCCATTATTTTGACGATTTTAAGAACTTTCAACCCATTTCTGTCAATTTTAAGACCTTTCGTGCCCCATTTAGGTGTCGATTTTATCCTGGCGAGCGATAGCGAGCCTGTATTTTAAGAGGAAACGGCTTTCAGCCGGGACATTTTTCTACCGGAAAATGTACAAATTTATCTTGAAAGGGGCTCAAGGGGGTGTAATCTTAAGCTTGAAGGATATCTAGGGACCAAACTAAAAGCCTCCCCTTAACGTTAATTCTTGCATTTATTCTCACATTCGTTCAAGGCTTCAAACAAAATTGCTCCGGTTCGACGCCCTGCACTAAAGATAATAACTCTGGCACTTAAAATACGCGCGATTTCATGATTAAGTTTTATTTTTGAATGCCATGGCGCGTCGTGTGTATTGTGTGTGTACGAGATCTATACGTGTATTGGATGCTTGTTGCACAATGTGACACCACCATCATACTTTACTGCTGCCGTACCCAATGTTCGTACCGCTATACAGATATCTCTCTTCTTGTTGTTGTATCTTCCTTAAGGGGGGTCACCTGCCTTTTTTTCCTCGCCTTTTCTCTCTTTCTCTGGCTTGTATCCATTCATCCCCATTCAGCCTACTGTTTTAAGACATTTATCCCCATCCAGGTGTCGATTTATTCCTGGCGAGCGATAGCGAGCCAGCATTGTATGGAGAAATCCGGCTTTGCCGGAGATTTTTCTATCGAAAAATGTACAAATTTAGCCTTCTGGAAAAAAAACATTATATAAAACATGCTGGCTCGCTACCGCTCGCCAGGAAGAAAATCGACACCTGGACAGGGATAAACTTCTTAAAACAGTAAGCTGAATGGGGCCGAATGAATACAACCCAGAGAGAGAGAGAGAGAGATTAAAAAAGCGAGGTGGGCCCCCTTAAATCCATTGTGAGGTGGGGCCTCTTAAATCCATTGTATCCTTATCTCCCTGCTAGCACCCACGCCTGGCACCTTAACATCCAGTACCTTACCTGTTGGCCCCCTTATCTACCTTTCTCATCAGCCACTTCCCCCTACCTACCTCCCTACCTACCTACCTACCTACCTACCTCTCTACAGTAGATGTTGCCACGATCCACCCCCTACCTCGTTGGCTTGTACCTACACACCCCTTGCAATATGGACATCGGATGGGGGGTCACCGTTTTTTTTTTTTTATCTTTCTCTCCTTTTCCCTGGCTTGTATCCATTCGGCTCCATTCAGCCAACTATTTTAAGACGTTTATCCCCATCCAGGTGTCGATTTCTTCCTGGCGAGCGATAGCGAGCCAGCATTGTATGGAGAAATCCGGCTTCGCCAGAGACATTTTACTATCGAAAAATGTACAAATTTAGCTTGCTGTCAAAACAAATATATATATATGCTGGCTCGCTACCGCTCGCCAGGAAAATATTGACACCTGGATGGGGGTAAAAGTCTTAAAACAGTAGGCTGAATGGGGCCGAATGGATACAAGCCAAAGAGAGAGGGAGAGAAAGAGAAAAAAAAAGCGAGGTGGGCTCCCTTAACACCATGCCACCATTTTGGAGACAGGCATGTCATTTAATAGTAGAAGCTTCGAAGGCGATAATATCCAGGTTTAAAACTAATAAAACTAATTAAAATATAAATATTAAGGAGAGATCTCCACTTGAGGGATTTTTTTCCCCTTGACCCCTTTTTCCCTCATGTTTAGCCCCATTGTTTATGATATTATAAAACGTTTGCCCCATTAGTTTAGCGATTT
>CM064577.1:10679752-10719752 GCA_032716605.1 Paralithodes platypus | reverse complement strand
GAAAAAAAGCGAGGTGGGCTCCCTTAACTCCCTTTGCCTTCCAGCCTAATCTGCTTTCCAACAGTCTAATAAGCCCTATAACGCCATCAGTCCCTTTCTGTACCTCAATACTTCACGCCTTTGAACCACCACATCCTTCCCTGTCACTCTTTATCATTCCTTAGTTTGTCTTATTTTTCGTATATCACACTTCCTAGTCGTCTTTAATCTTATCTGCCTTCTTTGATAATTTGTGTATTTTTTTTCTTTCATCTGAGTTTTGATCTGTCACTAGTAATTTTCGTCTTCTGGTATGTGCTTGCCCTTTTCCCTCGCAGCCTCTTTGTATCTCCATTGCCTGCCATTTAATTGATTCTTGTTCTTTGCCTGAGATAATTGTCAACTCTCCTGCCCCCCTTCCCCCCCCCTCTCTCGCTCTCTCTCTTTCTTTCTTCCTCTCTGCCCCCAGTCACAACCCCCCCCCCCCCCCCCTCTCCTGCCTTGGCCTCTGTGCCCCAGCTGATCCCCATGTCCTGGTCCAAAACACGTCCTGGGCAACCATCACAATGTGCCCTGGGTCCTATTTTTCGCCCCAAGGCCCCCTACCCTTCATCCCCTTCTCTATCATAATGGTTTCCCAAGTACTAGCTTCACTCACATCCACAACTCTCCTTTCAATATGTTCTTTATTATCATATTATCTTGTATAAACATAATTTACTTCCTTCATTATTCGATCCCCTTTATAGAAGCAATTTCCCTCTTCTTGCATATCTACTATATATTCCATGTCCTTTTCTTGCTTTCCCACTCCTCTCCTGTTAACCTGGCCTCCCGTCAGCCCCTTATCCTGATGCCCCCCTCCGCCCCCCTTCTCCCTCTGTCACCACCCTGCCGTCCTTGTCTCTGTCTGAACTGAGCCCCATGCCCTGGTCTAAGACACGTTCAGGGCACTTCTGACAATGTGCCCTGGGTCCAAATGTGTGCCCCTCAACCCCCCAAACCATCCTCAACCACACCCCAACCCCCTCTATTGAAGCCCCCCTGTGTTACTCATCTCTTACTCCCCCCTCCCCCCTCTCTATTCATGCCGACGCCTCACAAAGAGAACACATTTATACATCTTAATTTCTATCCGTCTATCCTCGTCTATGCTCGTTAGTCTGAAACCCAGAAAACAATGTACAAGTGTTAGGAACAGGGCAAATAGAGTTCTAGGATTCATATCTAGGAGTGTTAGCAACAGGACTACTGAAGTTTTCTTAACACTATACTTAGCACTAGTAAGACCCCATTTAGACTATGCTGTCCAATTTTGGTGCCCTTATTACAGAATGGATATCGACCCTTTAGAGGCAGTCCAAAGAAGAATGATGAAAATAATACATACTATTAGAAACTTATCGTATGAGGAGAGGTTGAAAGTCTTAGGCTTGCACTCACTAGAAAGACGAAGATGTAGGAGAGACATGATAGAGGTATTTAAATGGATAAAAGGTATAAGTAAGGGCGATATAGATGAGGTATTAAAGCTAAAGAACGGCGACATAACCCGCTCAAATGGTTTCAAGTTAGATAAGTTTAGATTTAGGAAAGATATAGGAAAGCACTGGTTTGGGAAAAAGATTTGTTAACTGTGGAATGGACTGCCCAGAGCAGTGATTAGCTCAGGCAAGCTTTAAGCGTAAGTTGGATTCCCATATGGGCGATATGGGCTGGGTGTGAATGGGAGCTGCCTCGTGTGGGCCACATGGCCTTATGCAGTTTCCCGCGATCTTATGTTCTTATGTTCATTCCGTTCATTTACTCATCTTATATAACGGTCTTTATGCAGGCTCTTGTTGTATTTATATCTTAACTTAACCTGCTTTCCTAGCCCTCCCCCTTGTATCCACACTGGCAAGGTAATAACGAGCAAATCCATGTTTCTTAATTTGTAATCTAAATATCTATTAATTTTCTCAATACACTAACCCCTCCTAAAAACAAAAATAATATCTACTCACATGTCAATATATATATATATATATATTCCCACATTTCTTTCCTAAAAACCCCTCTTTTCCTCTTTTTTCCCGAATCAATAACCCTGTCTCTCCTCCTACCATCGAGTCCCCTCCTTCCCCAACCCATTCCCCTCCTTCTTCACCCCTCTTCTCCCCCTTCCCTCCTTCCTCTCTATTCACCCCTCCCTCCTTAGCCCCTCTTCTCCCCTCCCCTCCCCTCTCCTCCTAGCCTATTACGTTGACTCAGCCAGCCCGTCCATCAGGCCATTAGCTGGTGAAGGGAACATGGACCCATCATTACTCCTCAGATCACCCACCTTCCTTTGCTCAAACCTCTCTTTGTTGAATCTACAAGGCGTCTGTCTTGTTCATTGTCTTGTCATTAACATTTGTTGCAAATTACATATATGAATATGCACATACTAAAATGCACACACAAAAGATCCTCTGTGTGTTCCGATGCGTGTGTGTGAATGTGCGCATGCGTGCGTGTCTGGTCCCGCAATATTAATTATGCATATATAAACAGATTAACATTTTGTTGATCAGATAAAATTAATTTATATAAAACACTTTTAGAAAACATTTGAAGACGCACTTACTCCTTATCCTGTCCACCTACATAGTGCTTACGGTGGGCAGGGTATACAGCCCCGTGAACAATTATTTCCTATGTGTTTATATATAATCCTCTATAAGCGAAAACATAAACTTGGTAAAATTCCCTGTGGTGTGATGTGAACCCTAAACATAATTATACATTATAGAGTAATTTCAATGTTGGTAGATAGTGATCCTCGACTCGCCAGGGAAAGGCTTCAGCGAAAACACGAACAATTTAAACCAAAGCAATCAAACCTATAATGCTCATAATATAAATGATACAAACATTACAAAGCTTATATAGTACCACCGATATGGCCCCCATTCAAAGATATTGAGAATATATAATCCATATTATATTAGACCCCAATTTACAGATACATAAATTTTAGAAAATAGGATATAACATTTTAATTACCTTCAATACTAGTGCATGCAAAGAACGAATGATAAAACAAAATATAGCAATGCATATTATTCAATGATAGGAAAACTACACATACATATTTTTTTGTTTTATCTCATGCCTTCCGAGCAGATTTAGTTTATTTTCCGACAGACTAATATATTTCAGTATAGACAAGAGCTCTCACTCCCTTGCTGAGGGCTGCGAGAAATGAAAGGTCTGACAGGCTGACACGCATATAGGGTTCGTCAAAAGTTAGGATACACCACTTTGCGCTGGCTACAACTTATTATCCTACCTTGTTATAAGAAAATAATCCATTTAACAAAACCGAAAAAGCTTAATAATTTAGGCCTAGTTAATGTACGCTAATAACAACTTTAAGGGAACCCACCTCGCTTTTTTCTCTTTCTCTCCCTCTCTCTTTGGCTTGTATCCATTCGGCCCCATTCAGCCTTCTGCTTTAAAATGTTTACCCCCATCCAAGTGTCAATATTATCCTGGCGAGCGGTAGCAAGCCAGCATATATATATATTTGTTTTGACAGCAAGCTAAATTTGTAAATTTTTCGATAGAAATTTTTTTCCGGCTAAGCCGGACTTCTCCATACAATACTGGCAAGCTATCGCTCGCCAGGAAGAAATCGACACCTGGATGGGGATACACGTCTTAAAACAGTTGTCTTAATGGGGCCGAATGGATACAAGCCAGGGAAAGGGAGAAAAGGAGAGAAAGATAACAAAACAAAAAGCCGTTGACCCCCCTTAATAAAGTTATCCAATTTCACTTATATCATGACCTGCATTAGACGCTTGTATCCAGCTTGAAAGACTTCCAAACACGAGTGTGATAACTACTCCCTCAACCAACCCTTTGACTCCCACAGACACAACTGAACAAAATAATATTATGATAGACCAAAACAAAAACAAAATTACGTTATCATAGGGAAAGGATTGATGATTCTAGGTGCAAATTACTATAGTCTGTTTCTTTTCAACTGTTGGTAAATTGCAAAGCTCCCGTCAAAATTTATCTGTTAATTCTAAGATTTTGTGGTGAAATATGGTGCTGATTACATAAACTTAATCTTAATATGAAGCAGAGACATAGTAGTTTGTTCATCTGTCAAGTTTTAACAAAGCGCCATAAAACCCCTCTTCGATATATATCTGTATATATTTCGGTAGGATGATGTCCAGGCCTAAGGCTGGGTTCTCCTAAATTATAGGCTTGTTATCACTCGCAAGGCAAAACTCGATGAATGGCACTAAAGGTTTTATTGGCAAAGAAATAGGGCGAAAGGACTTCAAATCGCCAAACTAATTGGGCGAACGTCTTAAAATGTCAAAACTAATGGGTCTGAACATGAGGGGGAAGGGGACCCAGAAAACCCCCCAAAATCTGCCCTAAATAACTATATAATGGAAATAATGCTGATACTCCGACCCCCTTTGATGGTACCGATGTGGGGGATTTCGGGATATCATTTGCATAATAGTCTGGCAATTATTAGACGATTTAAACCGCATAGGAAGGATATCTACCAATGAAAATGCTACAGACTATCTCAATTAATCCTCTTAGCCATCACATATCCTTCCTCAGCTTAATAAAATCGTCTAAATGTAGCTGAAATCAGGTAAAAAGAAGACGTCACCGGTACTATTCTATTTTATTCTATATACTCAGGCCCAATCCCCACTTTTGCCATTTTTGTTTATTTTTTTCCCCTCTGGTACTGAATGGGTTAAAAGTAGATATTTGTGATGTAGGACCAAACTTTCGCGACCGACTGTACCCCCTCGATCCAAAGTAGAGATACGCCACGTAAACACATCGACTGTTGGCTTTCTCTTAGTCATTAACATACCTCATGAGCCTAGCCTGTCATTGGTCTCTCTCTCTCTCTCTCTCTCTCTCTCTCTCTCTCTCTCTCTCTCTCTCTCTCTCTCTCTCTCTCTCTCTCTCTCTCTCTCTCGCTCCTGCTCTCTCTCTCTCTCTCTCTCTCTCTCTCTCTCTCTCTCTCTTTCTCTCTCTCTCAGACTGTTTACTACTTGTATTTGATTGGTTTATAATGCACCAAATAAAACAGAGAGAGAGAGAGAGAGAGAGAGAGAGAGAGAGAGAGAGAGAGAGAGAGAGAGAGAGAGAGAGAGAGAGAGAGAGAGAGAGAGAGAGAGAGAGAGAATAGGACTTGACGGGAAGTGGAAGTAGGGGAGAGTAAAGGATGAAGGGAAGCAGAGAGACAATGAGAGAAGATATAATGTTAAACAAAAGAGGAGTTACAACGAGAAGGAGAGAGGAAGAATGGAATAATATGAGACCATGAAGGGAAAGAAAGGAAGGGTGAAGAGAAGAAAATGAGAAGACAGTAGGAAATGAGAAAACAAGATAATTAGAAGACAGAAGTAAATGAGAGGACAGAAGAACATTAGAAGACAAGACAATTAGAAGACAGAAGCAAAATGAGAAGACAGCAGAAAATGAGAAGACAGCAGAAAATGAGAAGACAGCAGAAAATGAGAAGCAAGAGGAAAACTGAAAAGCAGAAGTAATGAGAAGACAAACGAAAATGAGAAGAGAAGAAGAAAACAAAAAGGCAGAAGAAAAACGAAAAGGTAGAAGTAAAATGAGAAGACAGAAATAAAAGAATAAGGGCAAAGAGAAGGCGTATAAAAAACAACGGAAAGATTGAATAAGGACTTGGACGAGGAGGAAGAGGATGAAAGGTGGAGGAAGACACAAACATGAATGAAAGAAGGAGGAGGAAGAAGAAGAAAGGTGGAGGAAGACACAAACATGAATGAAAGAAGGAGGAGGAAGAAGAAATGTGGAAGAAGACACAAACATGAATGAAAGAAGGAGGAGGAAGAAGAAAGGTGGAAGAAGACTCAAACATGAATGAAAGAAGGAGGAGGAAGAAGAAAGGTGGAAGAAGACACAAACATGAATGAAAGAAGGAGGAGGAAGAAGAAAGGTGGAAGAAGACACAAACATGAATGAAAGAAGGAGGAGGAAGAAGAAAGGTGGAAGAAGACTCAAACATGAATGAAAGAAGGAGGAGGAAGAAGAAAGGTGGAAGAAGACTCAAACATGAATGAAAGAAGGAGGAAGAAGAAAGGTGGAAGAAGACACAAACATGAATGAAAGAAGGAGGAGGAAGAAGAAAGGTGGAAGAAGACTCAAACATGAATGAAAGAAGGAGGAGGAAGAAGAAAGGTGGAAGAAGACTCAAACATGAATGAAAGAAGGAGGAGGAAGAAGAAGAAAGGTGGAAGAAGACACAAACATGAATGAAAGAAGGAAGAGGAAGAAAGGTGGAAGAAGACACAAACATGGATGAAAGGAGGAAGAGAAAGAAAGGTGGAAGAAGACAAGCACGAATGAAAGAAGGAGGAGGAAGAGGAAGAAAGGTGGAAGAAGACACACATGAATGAAAGAAGGAGGAGGAAGAGGAAGAAAGGTGGAAGAAGACACAAACATGGATGAAAGAAGGAGGAGGAAGAGGAAGAAAGGTGGAAGAAGACACAAACATGGATGAAAGAAGGAGGAGGAAGAGGAAGAAAAGTGGAAGACACAAACATGAATGAAAGAAGGAGGAGGAAGAGGAAGTAAGGAGGAAGAAGACACAAACATGGATGGAAGAAGGAGAAGAAAGAGGAAGAAAGGTGGAAGACACAAACATGGATGAAAGAAGGAGGCACTGGAAAAAAAGGAGGAAGAGATAAGAAGAGGAAATAAGAAGAGATAAGAAGAGGAGATGAGAAGGGTTAAACAAATAAGAGGCAGAAGGGAGGAAGGAATAAGAGGAGATTAGAAGGGTTGAATACATAAGAGGAAGAAGGGAGGAAGGAATAAGAAGAAGAGATTAGAAGGGTTGAATACATAAGAAGCAGAAGGGAGGAAGAAATAAGAGGAGATTAGAAGGGTTGAATACATAAGAGGAAGAAGGGAGGAAGAAATAAGAGGAGATTAGAAGGGTTGAATACATAAGAGGAAGAAGGGAGGAAGAAATAAGAGGAGATTAGAAGGGTTGGATACATAAGAGGAAGAAGGGAGGAAGGAAAAAGAAGAAGAGATTAGAAGGGTTGAATACATAAGAAGCAGAAGGGAGGAAGGAATAAGAAGAAGAGATGAGAAGGGTTAAATAAATAAGAGGCAGAAGGGAGGAAGGAATAAGAAGAGGAGATAAGGCGGGTTAACAAATAAGAGGCAGAAGGAAGGAAAGCATGGATAAATAAATCAAATTAAGTACTAAATGCACGTATGAAGGAAGAATGGTACAGTGAGCGTCAAAAGTCGTACTCAACTCTGGTTATCCCATTAGTTATAAGTGAAACAATCCCTAACTAACATAAACGAAGCCTTTGTATTCAAGGTTTGTTCAGTGAGGTTCAGAAGTATTTTTGTATAGGTTTTTCTGGACCTCCTTCTCCCTCATTAGTTTTGATATTTCAAGACGTTCGCCCCATTAGTTTGGTGATTTTAAGACCTATCGCTCCATTTCTTCTTTGTCAACATTAAGACCTTTCATGCCATTTATATGTCGATTTATTCCTGCCGAGCGACAGCGAGCCTGTATTTTTTGTTTAGCATGATAGAGATCTATGGAGCAAACTATATAAATGATAATTATATATTGTATATAATATAACCCCCCCCCCCTTTAAGGGGAGATTTCCACTTGAGGGATTTTTTTTCTTTACCCCTTTCTCCCTCATGTTTAGCCCCATTGCTTTTGAGATTTTAAGACGTTCGCCCCATTAGTTTGGCGATTTTAAGAACTTTCACCCCATTTATGTCACTTTTACGACCTTTCGTCCCATTTAGATGTCGATTTTTTCCTGGCGAGCGATAGCGAGCCTGTAATTGAAGAGGAACCGGCCTTCGGCCGGAACATTTTTCTACCGAAAAATTTACAAATTTATCTTGAAAGGGGGTCATGGGGGTGTAATTTCAAGCTTGATGGAAGTCTAGGAAACACACTAAAAACCTCCCCTTAAACCAATAGAGGTCCGTGATTTGAAGTTTTGTAGGAAGGACATCCCTTACTAGAAATACTAGAAGGAATACTGAGAGAAAGGTAAATAATGTAGGGTGCAAGGAGGCGATGGAAAAAGAGAAAATAGGAGAAGATGGAGACAAATATGGAGGGGGAACTATGATACACTGCAGAACTATTACGACGGATTGCTCGAGTTCAACGCATTTAATTCTGGGATTCACTATACCCTGTTCCAAATAAGTAGGTACAACTCTTGAACATTTGCCTCTATGACTCTCAAACGACTAGAGTAATCGAGCCAATATTTTTACCATTTGGGAAGAGTCAACCAAGGATTATGTGTGAATATTTACAGCCCATTTGCTCAAGCCCTTTTTCAGTTATAGATGTTAGGGTTTACAATTTCTGGCCAAAGTTGATGTTAACAGTGTTTTCTTATCATTAGATGATAAATGTGGAATAAGAAAAATGGGAGAAGTTAAAATGGAGGAAGAGCGAATGAGGGAAGAGAATATTGAAGAAGAGAGAATGGGAGAAGAGAAATGGGAGAAGCTAAATGAGTGAAGAGAAAATGGGAGAAGAGAAATGGATGGAGATAAATGGGAGAAGAGAGAATGGAAGAAGAGATAATGGAAACAATCAAATGGGAGAAGAGAGAATTGAAGAAGAAAATATGGAAGGAGAGAGATTGAGAGAAGAGAGAATGAAAGAAGAGATACTGGAAACAATCAAATGGGAGAAGAGAGAATTGAAGAAGAGAAAATGGGCGAAGAAAATATGGAAGGAGAGAGAATGAGAGAAGAGAGAATGAAAGAAGAATGGGAGAAGAGGGAATGGAAGAAGATACAATGGGAGAAGAGGGAATTTAAGAAGAGAATATGGGAAGGGGGTGGAGGTTAGCAAGGGTCATAATTTAACTTCAACAGTTTCTCTTGCCTATTTTCTTTCCATTTACAAACTCACGACTCTGCCTAATCTCTCTCTCTCTCTCTCTCTCTCTCTCTCTCTCTCTCTCTCTCTCTCTCTCTCTCTCTAGGGTATCTACTAGTAATGGATCGCAACTCCTTTTAACTCTCCCCCAAAATGTTCATAGATAACATAAATGTTTTATTATTTTACATATCACAACACCTCCACCCCCCCCCCCCTCTCTCTCTCTCTCTCTCTCTCTCTCTCTCATGCACAACACATAATTTACGACTATATGTATTCATGATCATCACACAATTTACGGCAACAGGTTTTCCACGCACATCAAATATCGTTATGTACAGTTGGCCACATAAGTTCCGTGCCTCTCCGTGATCTTGTGCATGGGAATATACTGCGCAGGATTGAACTAGGAGTGTAGTTTCTTATACAGTGGTTAATTAAGGGGACAGTGGCTGTTTGTTTGGTCTATTAATTAATTTATTCATATATTTGTTTAGTTTCCTCCCTAGACCTCCATCAAGCTTAGAAAAACACCCCCTAGACCCCCCTTCAAGATAGATTTGTACATTTTTCGGTAGAAAAAAGTCCCGGCCAAAGGCCGATTCCTCCTAAAATTACAGGCTCGCTATCACTCGCCAAGAAAAATTCGACACCTAAATGGCACGAAGGGTCGTAATATTGACAAAGAAATGGGGTGAAAGGTCATAAAATCCCCCAATTTTTTTTTTTTTTTTTTTGAACCAACGTCTTAAAATCTCAAAACTGGTGGGACTAAACAGTAGGGAGAAGTGGGTCCAGCAACACCCTTAATCCGACTAGTCAAGTAATAATTACAAGAAACTCCACTCGCAATTAATTCATACGATTTATTCCATGTATAAGATCACAACGAAGACCTTAAGGAGAGGTTTTTAGTTTGTTTCCTACTCCTCCAGCAATCTTAAAATGTCACCCCCTTGACCCCCTTTCAAGATAAATTTGTACATTTTTCGGTAGAAAAATGTCCTGGCTGAAAGCCGGTTCCTTTTAAATTACAGGCTCGCTATCGCTCGCCAGGATAAAATCGACACCTAAATGGCACGAAAGGTATCAAAATTGACGGAAATGGGTCGAAAGTTCTTAAAATCGTCAAAATAATGGGGCGAAAGTCTTAAAATTAGAAAAACAATGGAGCTAAACATGAAGGAGAAAGGAGTCGAGAAAAAAACCCTCAAGTGGATATCTCCCCTTAACTTATGTGACCAACTGTACCTTTTATTTCCGATACACAGTCCCGTGTTATGCCCTCGTCTGATTTAGATGCTTATATAAGTTCTGGGTGTGGTGTCCCGAGTTCGAATCCCGGGAGGACCATATGCTTTCATTAGTTTGCTGTATATACTTAATTTATACTTAAGGGGAGGTATTTAGTTTCTTCCCTAGAACTCCATCAAGCTTAAAATTACACCCCCTAGACCCCCTTTCAAGATAAATGTGTAAATGTTTCGGTAGAAAAATGTCCCGGCAGAAGGCCGGTTCCTCTCAAATTACAGGCTCGCTATCGCTCGCCAGGAAAAAATCGACACCTAAATGGCACGAAAGTTCTTAAAATTGACCGAAATGGGGCGAAAGTTCTTAAAATCGCCAAACTAAAGGGGGCGAGCGTCTTAAAATCTAAAAAGCAATGGGGCTAAATATGAGAGAGAAAGGGGTCCAGAAAAAAATCCCTCAAGTGGAAATCTCCCCTTAAATGACTCCTGAATATTTATGTTGATTTTGGAACAACATTGAATGAATCCTGCAATGTTGAACAATAGTGAGCTCTAGCATTATAAGCTCATTGGAATCTGTATCAAACTAACTTAGGGGGGGTCACCTGCTTTGTTCTCTTTTTCTCTGGTTTGTATCCATTCGGCCCCATTCAGCCAACTGTTTTAAGACGTTTATCCCCATCCAGGTGTCAATTTCTTCCTGTCGAGCGATAGCGAGCCAGCATTGTATGGAGAAATCCGGCTTCGCCGGAGAAATTTTTCTACCGAAAAATTTACAAATTTAGCTTGCTGTCAAAACAAAAATATATATATGCTGTATCGAACTCAAACGAATTACTACACCTCTATGGGACTGTAGTACTGAAACAAATGTAAACATTAATCTCGTAGGGTGATCCAATAGATTTTTAAAAATTTCGATGTAAGTCTAGGGAGGAAACTAAAACAAATTAATATATAAATACAAAGACCCCACAAAATAATCTCTCTCTCACTCTCACTCTCTCTCTCTCTCTCTCTCTCTCTCTCTCTCTTGTATTGCCAATGCTTATCTTTCACCTTCAAAATTACACACAGCAAAACTGTATATATTATTATGATATATCGTGAGTCATTATATTCCCTCATATTTCTCTATTTTCTTCACTCTCTTCTGTACGGTATATATTAGAAACTTTGAAAAATGTACCAGCACATATTTCTCCCTGGGAAGATTAGTATTAGTTTTAATAGTTTTCATGATAAAACTTAGGCTTTGACGGTGAATAAAAATAGGCGAGTTGATATAGGAAGATGAGGAGTGGATAAGAAATGTAGGATATGGAGAAGGAAGGAAACACCAAGACAGGAGGGAAAAAGGGAGGATGGAAGAAGGGACGAGGAAAGAAGGGAGGAAGGAGGCAGGAAGGGAGCAAAGAAAGAAGGTAGGTTGGGAGAGGAAGGAAGGAGGGAGGAAGGAAGAAGGAAGGATGAAAGAAGGGAGAAAGTACGAAGGGAGGAGGAAAGAAGGGAGGAAGGAGGCAGGAAGGGAGCAAAGAAAGAAGGTAGGTTGGGAGAGGAAGGAAGGAGGGAGGAAGGAAGAAGGAAGGAACAAAGATGGGAGGAAGGAACAAAGATGGGAGGAAGGAACAAAGATGGGAGGAAGGAACAAAGATGGGAGGAAGGAACAAAGATGGGAGGAAGGAAGAAAAAAGGGAGGAAGGATGAAGGGAAGAAGGGAGGAAGGAAGAAGGGAGGGAGGAAGGAAGATGGTAGGAAGGAAGAAGGACGAAGGGAGGAAAGAAGTGAGGAAGGAAGAAGGGAGGATGGAAGAAGTGATGATGGAGGCAGGAAGGAGGGAAGGAAGAAATAAGGGAGGTTGGAAGAAGGAAGCAAGGAGGAAGAAAGAAAAGAGGAGGAGGAAGTGGTGAATGAAAGCTGGAAGGAGGGAAACAAAGAGGAGAGAGAGAGAGAGAGAGAGAGAGAGAGAGAGAGAGAGAGAGAGAGAGAGAGAATAATTGCATATGTTTGATGATCGATAAGTTTTGATCAGCTGTACCCAGGATTATTAAAAGTTTATGAGCAAGAGGGAGATAGTACAAAGGAGTACAAAGGAAATCAAGCAACAACAGATCTAGTGACCCTTCTAGGTTGCTTGTCCTCCAAAAACACTGAGGATCAAGTGTCCAAAACATGGTTTAGAGTGGGGTAAGAGAAGATGGGAAAGGGAATTTACTGCCCTGGAACTAATGTCCGTGGCAGGATTAGGAAGTTCGTAGGGGACAGATGGGTTAGTAACTGGGGAGGGGATAAAATAAAGTTATTCATTTACAAACGCAGTCAGTCGCGGGTTTGATGCGAGATATTTGTCTAGGCGGAGTTTAAATGAATCAACGGTGATGCAGTCTATAACGGTTCGGGGAAGCCCATTCCACAAGTGGACACTTCGATTGAAGAAGAAATTCTTAGATTCGTGTGATTTAAATGATTTACCAATAATTTTGCAACCGTTTCCCCGAGTGTAATTAGATTGGTCGATAGTGAAGTACTTACTACAGTTCATATTGTCGATGCCTTTGATGATTTTGAACACTTGAATTAAGTCACCTCTTAATCTGCGCTGGGTTAAAGGAAAGAGATTTAATTCTCTAAGACGCTCTTCGTATGGTTTGTTCTTTAGGCTAGGTATCATTTTGGTAACTCTACGTTGAACTCGTTCGAGCTTGTTTATATCTTTTGGTAATAAGGGCACCAGGATTGAACGCAGTATTCCAGAAGAGGGCGGACTAATGAATTGTAAAGGGTTAGGATAACTTCTTTGGATTTATGCTCAAATGACCTGCCTATAAAGCCAATTATTTGTTTGCCCTCTTAACCACTTTTGAACATTGTTGACTCGCTTTTAGGTGACTCGATATTGTTACTCCCAGATCGGTTTCTCTGTGGACATGCTTAAGCTGAGTGCCATTCATCGAATAGTTGCTTTCTCTTTAGGTATCCGATATGTAGTACTTTACATTTATCCGCATTGAAACTCATTTGCCAAATTTGGGCCCAACATGACAATTTATCTAGATTGTGTTGCATATCGTCAACTTGTTCTTTTGAGAGTACGCTATTTGCAATTTTTGTATCGTCAGCAAATTTTGAGATTGTACAGGTGAGACCCTCATCTATGTCGTTGATGTAAATTAGAAAGAGAATTGGTCCTAGTACCGATCCCTGGGGTACCCCGCTACTTACTTATACTTATAGTGAGGAGGAAGAGAAGATGGTAGAGAAGGAGGGGGAAAAGGGGTGATGGTGGAGAGAGGAGGACGAAGACGAGAGAGAGAGAGAGAGAACAATATGATTTCCGTTGCCGGAATATAATGAATAGAATGTCACCGGTACAGAAGGGGTTAATACAGAACAAAATGTGAGGAAAAAACATATATCCAAGAAATGTAAAAGTTTATTTTGCTATGAAATCAAAGTTAACTGATTTTATATATATATATATATATATATATATATATATATATATATATAATCATACATCATGAAAACAATAAAATATGAAATATACAACATTATGGAAATATATAGTAAATTACCCTAGCAATGCAACGAAACTTTAAAATATTACTAAAACATAAACCAAGCCAACATAAAACAAGTGGTATCTGATGTTCCGCATGTGCAAAATAAAGAACTAAATGCGAGAGAAATAAAAAAAACAACACATTCCTCCTGATTAGGCTTTCGACAAATACTTTTAAGACCTGTTGATCAGCTGACAATTTTGGTCAGCTTATGAAGAACTGGTAGTGACTGAGATAATGCGTGATTAACAGCATTTTAAGGGGGCCCACCTCGCTTTTTTTCTCTCTCTCCCTCTCTTTGGCTTGTATCCATTCGGCTCCATTCAGCCTACTGTTTTAAGACGTTTACCCCCATCCAGGTGTCAATATTTTCCTGGCGAGCGGAAGCGAGCCAGCATATATATATTGTTTTACAGCAAGCTTAATTTGTAAATTTTTCGATAGAAAAATTTCTCCGGCAAAGCCGGATTTCTCCATACAATGGTGGCTCGCTATCGCTCGCCAGAAAGAAATTGACACCTGGATGGGGATAAACGTCTTAAAACAGTTGGTTGAATGGAGCCGAATGGATACAAGCCAGAGAAAGAGAGAACACGAGAGAAAACGAAAAAAGCAGGTGACCCCCTTAACACTTTGAACAACATGGCATCTTCGTCTACACAATACCTCAAGTACAGACTCACAAACTCGCTTCAACTCAGAAAATCTAGCGGGAAAAGGATTCTACTCGTAAACTTGTTAACCCTTTGAGTACCAGCGACGTGTGGTATATTTAATTCTACCTAATATTTAGACGATATTGTGCAGCTAAAGACGGATCTGGGGTAGCTAAAAATGGTTGGTTAAGATAGTTTGAAACCTTTTTATTACTAAGAGGTCCTTCCTAAGCTGAATAAAATCATCTTGATAGTTGCCCGGATATGATGAAAAGGACGTCCCTGGTACTGAACGGGTTAATATTCGACAAAAGTAGAACATGACCAATAACTGAAAGATGATTTCTTAGATAAAACTGACAAAATATGAAAACGAAGGAAGAAGTAAAAAATATAAATATATACAAATTATAAAAACATGGCTAAAAGGACAAATCAAACTTGGAAATAGTTATAACAAGAAACACAAACATGAAAGGGGCCATACTGAAAACTAAATAAAGTAATCAAACGAAATATAATGCCCAGTCAAGGACATAGGTAAATAAAAGGATACGAAATTTGGAAAATGTGCATAAACCCTTATTCTAGCCAGATAGTCAAGGGCAAACAGACATAACATTCCTGATTCCCCCCATAAACGAATAAGTAGAATGAAAAGCAGTTGTTATTTTAGCCCGTTTATTGATAGGGCCAATCGGTATGTAAAATTTTGATTCATTCTATATATATATATATATATATATATATATATATATATATATATATATATATATATATATATATATATGAGGATCATTTAGATGATCCTCAGGGTATTAGAGTGTTGCGCCTATAATTGGGCTTTGTAATTGATTTGGGGTTGTGTGGGACAGGGATCTGCCTTGCTTAGGCCAATCGGCTTTCTGCAGACTCCCATTTTCTTATGTTCTTATGTTCTTATATATATATATATATATATATATATATATATATATATATATATATATAATCTGGCGGAAACCTTATTCCCTTATCAGCTGATCTCTCTATATTTAACCCTTTCAAGATACGAGGACTCATTTCTTTTCAGTTATATGGCTATTATTATACCATTTTATTCACATTAGAAGGATATATGAAAGTCATAGAGGGTTAATTGAGATAATCTTTACCCTTTTAATCCCCACACATCCTTCCTAAGTTGAATAACGTCGTCTAACGATAGCCAGCATACACTGTCAAAACGCGGCATATAATCCTCAAGGGGTTAAAAGGAATGAAATCTGACGGAATTATGTTGCTGGATCGCACTAACACCGAATATAGATGGTCAACAACATATTTACCTACACAATCTTCACAAAAGCTCAGCAATCTAGACAGGGACATGGCAATTTACCCCCACCTAAACACGAGTATACTGTAGTTTGTAAAGTGTAGTGTATAATGTGTGAAATGGTCAGACAAAGCAGAGTGGAATTTAAAGGTATAAATAACAAACACAATAGAAGATCCTGAGTCCATCCAGAGAGGAAAGAAAACAAACCTCCTCATTCCACCAACAAAATCAGGAAGAATATAAGGACATAACATTCTTGATTCTACCTTTAAGGGGGTTCACCGGCTTTTGTTTTATCTTTCTCTCCTTTTCCCTCTCTTCCTGGCTTGTATCCATTCTGCCCCATTCAGCCAACTGTTTTAAGACGTTTAGCCCCATCCAGGTGTCTATATCTTCCTGGCGAGCGATAGCGAGTCAGCATTGTCTGGAGAAATCCGGCTTCGCCGGAGACATTATTCTATCGAAAAATTTATAAATTTAGCTTGCTGTCAAAACAAAAATATATATATGCTGGCTCGCTACCGCTCGCCAGGAAAATATTGACACCTGGATGGGGGTAAAAGTCTTAAAACAGTAGGCTGAATGGGGCCGAATGGATACAAGCCAAAGAAAGAGGGAGAGAAAGATAACAAAAAAAGCGAGGTGGGCTCCCTTAAATTCAAGTCTGTTGGACACTTAACTGGCCAGACTGGGAAGGGTGAAAGCTTATTGTTGGTGTTGTTGTTGGTGTTGGTGTTGTTGGTGTTGGTGTTGGTGTTGTTGGTGTTGTTGGTGTTGTTGGTGTTGGTGTTGTTGGTGTTGGTGGTGTTGTTGTTGTTGGTGTTGGTGGTGTTGTTGTTGGTGGTGTTGTTGGTGTTAGTGTTGTTGGTGGTGTTGTTGTTGTTGGTGTGTTGTTTTGTTGGGGGTGTTGTTGGTGTTGGTGTGTTGTTGGTGTTGTTGTTGTGGTTGTGTTGGTGGTGTTGTTGTTTGTTGGTGCTCTGTTCGTGCTAGTGTTGTTTGTTGGTGTTCTGTTCGTGTTGGTGTTGTTTGTTGGTGTTGGTGTTTTTGTGGTGTTGTTGTTGGTGGTGTTGTTGTTGGTGGTGTTGTTGTTGGTGGTGTTGTTGGTGTTGTTGGTGTTGGTGGTGTTGGTGTTGTTGTTGGTGGTGTTGTTGGTGGTGTTGTTGGTGGTGTTGTTGGTGTTGTTGTTGGTGGTGTTGGTGTTGTTGTTGGTGTTGGTGGTGGTGGTGTTGGTGTTATTGTTGGTGGTGTTGTTGTTTTAGAGTGTTTATTGAGAGACAGGACCACACAGCTGATAGCATGTTGAATCTATTTTGCAGAACGTAGTATAGTAAACAGTCCAACAAGAAGAAGTGTAGGGTAAAAACAACTGGAAACCATAAAAAGGCGAACACATATCGAGCAGACCTAGAAACTCCAGGACAAAGATAAGCGAAGTCTTCATTCCATCCAGACAAAAAAAAATACAAGGTTAAAATGGCACAATACCCGATACCTCTTCTATATTCGTCTCATCGACACTTAAGGGGGGGTGACCTGCTTTTTGTTATTTCTGTTCTTTTCTTTCTTTCTCTGGCTTGTATCCATTCGGCCCCATTCAGCCAACTATTTTAAGACGTTTATCCCCATCTAGGTGTCGATTTCTTCCTGGCGAGCGATAGCGAGCATTATATGAAGAAATCCGGCTTCGCCGGAGACATTTTGCTATCGAAAAATGTACAAATTTAGCCTGCTGTCAAACAAAAATAAAAAATATGCTGGCTCGCTACCGCTCACCAGTAAAAAATTGACACCTGGATGGGGATAAACGTCTTAAAACAGTAGGCTGAATGGGGCCAAATGAATATAAGCCATAGAAAGAGAGAAAAGGACAGAAATAACAAAAAGCAAGTCACCCCCCTTAATCAGTCACACTGGTAAAAATTAGTAGTTGTTGTTGTTGTTAGGACTTCTGCTCAATCGGAAGTAGTGGTTTACGGAAGTGATTACGGAAGTGCCCACCTCTGACATGAGGACATACACATTGACGTTTAAACACACACACACACTCACACAATATGAACACAAAATCTGACCCATCTAAGGAACTCGAGAAAACGAACCAAATACACCTGAATATACCCAAGGTTAAGGAGAGATATCGACTTGAGGGATTTTTTTTCTAGACCCCTTTCTCCCTCATGTTTAGCCCCATTGCTATTGAGATTTTAAGACAGTCGCCCCATTAGTTTGGTGATTTTAAGAACTTTTGCCCCATTTCTGTCAATTTTAAGACCTTTCGTGCCATTTAGGTGTCGATTTTATCCTGGCGAGCGATAGCGAGCCTGTAATTTAAGAGGAACCTGCCTTTGGCCGGGACATTTTTCTACCGAAAAATGTACAAATTTATCTTGAAAGGGGGTCTAGGGGGTGTAATTTTAAGCTTGATGGAATTCTGGGGAACGAACTAAAAACCTCCCCTTAACCTTGAATATACCAAGACTGGGCAGGATACTAAAAACCTCTTCGGCGCCATATATCCCTCTCCTTGTTGTATCCTAAATGCCGATATCTCAAGTCTGGCGCTAGTAAGCCTATAACAGGTCATAACTGAGAATAGTAGCTTATAATAGTACAGTGTTCTTGGGTATGAGTAAGCTATAACGCTGTGGGTGTAGTGTACAGGCGCGCTAATAAGTGATGTGTCGGCACCAAGTATGTTTGGATCAATAATTTGGTATCGGCAATATCTAAGCTTCATTTCTTCATATCCAGTGAAATATACAAACATGTTCCTACACTTACCCACCCTATTCAACATCTGACAGACATTAATAGAGCACAGAGCAAGCCAAACGTAATGACAGCTGGGATATGACTTAGTAGCGCGACCGTACAACGTGTATTGAACTATATCGCTAGCATTGATAAAACTGATTCTAATGTAACTTTTTTTTTGTTTTTTTTTCTTATATAGTCTTCGCCAATAAAGACATTAATTTGTGCACAGTGCCGTGTAATATTCAGCATGTACTGTAGTGTAAAGTGTTGCTGTATAGTATCTGGAAGTATTGAGAGCCATGAACACCCCAGTCAGTAGGGTGTAGTGGACATTATTGTTATATATTGTGTGAGAGTATTGAGACAGGAAGCCTTAAGGGGAGGTTTCTAGTTTGTTTCCTACTCCTCCAGCAATCTTAAAATTTCACCCCCTTGACCACCTTTCAAGATAAATTTGTACATTTTTCGGTAGAAAAATGTCCCGGCCGAAGGCCGATTACTCTTAAATTACAGGCTCGCTATCGCTCGCCAGGATAAAATCGACACCTAAATGGCACGAAAGGTCTTAAAATTGACAGAATGGGGCAGAAATTCTTAAAAATCACCAAATTAATGGGGCAAACGTCTTAACATCTCAAAAGCAATGGGGCTAAACATAAGGGAGAAAGGGGTCAAGAAAAAAGTCCCTCAAGTGGAAATCTCCCCTTAAGTCAGCAGTGTGTAGAGTGTAGTATGTAGTGTAGAGAGTGTAGAGAGTGTAGTGTAGTGTGAAGAGTGTAGTGTGTAGAGTGTAGTGTAGTGTGAAGAGTGTAGTGTGTAGTGTAGAGAGTGTAGTGTAGTGTGAAGAGTGTAGTGTAGTGTAGAGTGTAGTGTAGTGTGAAGAGTGTAGAGTGTAGTATGTAGTGTAGAGAGTGTAGTGAAGAGTGTAGTGTGTAGAGTGTAGTATGTAGTGTAGAGTGTAGTGTAGTGTAGTGTAGTGTAGTGTAGTATGTAGTGTAGTGTAGTGTGAAGAGTGTAGTGTGAAGAGTAGTGTGTAGAGTGTAGTATGTAGTGTAGTGTAGAGTGTAGTGTAGTGTGAAGAGTAGTGTGTAGAGTGTAGTATGTAGTGTAGAGTGTAGTGTAGTGTGAAGAGTGTAGAGTGTAGTATGTAGTGTAGAGAGTGTAGTGAAGAGTGTAGTGTGTAGAGTGTAGTATGTAGTGTAGAGTGTAGTGTAGTGTAGTATGTAGTGTAGTGTGAAGAGTGTAGTGTGAAGAGTAGTGTGTAGAGTGTAGTATGTAGTGTAGTGTAGCTTAGTGTAGTGTAGTGTGAAGAGTGTATAGTGTAGTACAGTATGTAGTGTAGAGTGTAGTGTAGTGTAGTGTGAAGAGTGTAGTGTAGAGTGTAGTGTAGTGTAGTGTGAAGAGTGTAGTGTGAAGAGTAGTGTGTAGAGTGTAGTATGTAGTGTAGAGTGTAGTGTAGTGTGAAGAGTGTAGAGTGTAGTATGTAGTGTAGAGAGTGTAGTGAAGAGTGTAGTGTGTAGAGTGTAGTATGTAGTGTAGAGTGTAGTGTAGTGTAGTATGTAGTGTAGTGTGAAGAGTGTAGTGTGAAGAGTAGTGTGTAGAGTGTAGTATGTAGTGTAGTGTAGAGTGTAGTGTAGTGTGAAGAGTAGTGTGTAGAGTGTAGTATGTAGTGTAGAGTGTAGTGTAGTGTAGTGTGAAGAGTGTAGTGTAGAGTGTAGTGTAGTGTAGTGTGAAGAGTGTAGTGTGAAGAGTAGTGTGTAGAGTGTAGTGTGTAGAGTGTAGTATGTAGTGTAGAGTGTAGTAGTGTAGAGTGTAGTAGTGTAGAATGTAGTATGTAGTGTAGAGAGTGTAGTGTAGTGTGTAGAATGTAGTGTGTAGAGTGTAGTGTAGTGTGTAGAATGTAGTGTGTAGAGTGGAGTGTAGTGTGTAGAGTGTAGTATGTAGTGTAGTGTAGAGAGTGTAGTGAAGAGTGTAGTGTGTAGAGTGTAGTATGTAGTGTAGAGTGTAGTGTAGTGTAGTATGTAGTGTAGTGTAGTGTGAAGAGTGTAGTGTGAAGAGTAGTGTGTAGAGTGTAGTATGTAGTGTAGTGTGAAGAGTAGTGTGTAGAGTGTAGTATGTAGTGTAGAGTGGAGTGTAGTGTAGTGTAGTGTAGTGTAGTGTAGTGTAGTGTGAAGAGTGTAGTGTAGAGTGTAGTGTAGTGTAATGTGAAGAGTGTAGTGTGAAGAGTGTAGTGTGAAGAGTGTAGTGAAGTGTAGTATGTAGTGTAGAGTGTAGTAGTGTAGAGTGTAGTAGTGTAGAATGTAGTATGTAGTGTAGAGAGTGTAGTGTAGTGTGTAGAATGTAGAGTGTAGTGTAGTGTGTAGAATGTAGTGTGTAGAGTGTAGTGTAGTGTGTAGAGTGTAGTATGTAGTGTAGTGTAGTGTAGTGTAGTGTAGTGTGAAGTGTAGTGTGAAGAGTGTAGTGTGAAGAGTAGTGTGTAGAGTGTAGTGTAGAGTGTAGTGTAGAGTGTAGTGTAGAGTGTAGTGTAGAGTGTAGTGTAGAGTGTAGTGTGTAGTATGTAGTGTAGAGTGTAGAGTGTAGTATGTAGTGTAGTATGTAGTGTAGTGTGAAGAGTGTAGTGTGTAGTGTAGAGTGTAGTAGTGTAGAGTGTAGTAGTGTAGTAGTGTAGAGTGTAGTAGTGTAGAGTGTAGTAGTGTAGAGTGTAGTAGTGTAGAGTGTAGAGTGTAGTATGTAGTGTAGAGAGTGTAGTGTAGTATGTAGTGTAGAGAGTGTAGTGTAGTGTGTAGTATGTAGTGTGTAGAGTGTAGTGTAGAGAGTGTAGTGTAGAGAGTGTAGTGTAGTGTAGTGTAGTATGTAGTGTAGTGTAGTATGTAGTGTAGAGAGTGTAGTATGTAGTGTAGAGAGTGTAGTGTGTAGTATGTAGTGTAGAGTGTAGTATCTAGTGTAGAGTGTAGTATGTAGTGTAGAGTGTAGTATGTAGTGTAGAGTGTAGTGTAGTGTGAAGAGTGTATAGTGTAGTAAAGTATGTAGTGTAGAGAGTGTAGTGTAGTGTAGTGTAGTGTAGTATGTAGTGTAGAGAGTGTAGTGTAGTATGTAGTGTAGAGAGTGTAGTGTAGTATGTAGTGTAGAGAGTGTAGTGTAGTGTAGAGAGTGTAGTGTAGAGAGTGTAGTGTAGAGAGTGTAGTGTAGAGAGTGTAGTGTAGAGAGTGTAGTGTAGTGTGTAGTGTGTAGAGTGTAGTGTGTAGAGTGTAGTATGTAGTGTAGAGAGTGTAGTGTAGAGTGTTGAGAGTGTAGAGATTGTAGAGAGTGTAGTGTAGTGTAGTGTAGTGTGTAGAGTGTAGTATGTAGTGGTAGAGAGTGTAGTGTAGTGTAGAGTGGTAGTAGTGTCTAAATTAGTGGTATGGTGTGAACGAGGATTGAAATACATAGACCCCCAGCTAGTATGGTGCTGTGTGTAGCGTAGTTTGTAGAGTGTATACATAATATAATATGTAGTAGGCATTGTTACATAGTGTGTGAGAAACAGGTACCCCCTCCACCACCCACCCCATCCCTCCTCTCCCCGAGTACCTAAGGTGGTGTATGTAGTATGTATGTACCGGTATGTAAAGTGTAGTAGTATGTAGAGTGTTGAACAAATATAGCAATAGTGTAAAGTATTGTTCATAATATAGTGTGAGAGAGACAAGGACCCCCCAGCCAGTAAGGGTCCGCCCCCCTTTGTTAGATCATATATGGAACGGGACTTGGGGTGGGGGGGGAGTCAGATATTGAGGTCGGCTCATTAAAATAGAATAGAATGGAATATAATATATACATATATATAAAATACATATATATACCGGTGTATATATATCATTTCTCCATCTAATAACTATAAATAGTAAATTATTAGCTATTGTTTATCTCGCCGTGGTGTAGTTGACTTTAACAAGGACTCTCGTTCTGAATGCCCTTTGTTCCAATCCTGGCTGTGAATAACAACATTAGTAGCTCACGTGTGTTTGTGTGAGAGAGAGAGAGAGAGAGAGAGAGAGAGAGAGAGAGAGAGAGAGAGAGAGAGAGAGAGAGAGAGAGAGAGAGAGAGAGAGAGAGAGAGAGAGAGAGAGAGAGAGAGAGAGAGAAAAATTAGAAAACAGAGAAAGAAGAAAATGCAAAAGAAAAATTAGGACGAAATTACCCAAAAAATATAACTCTACAGAAAATGAGGTATTCTCCAAAGACTGACTGAACCAAAAACCATAAATCATGAGCCTGACGCGATACAAAGGTTTAGTTTTAACATCAACCCTCAACCTGGCTTTTAAGGCACGGCCATAAAATTTAGAACAGAGCGATAACCTTGAAAACCCCGAACGATATCTTAAAGATATCTCCGTTGAGATTACTTGTATTCTTCTTTGGTATTCGTTTGCATCGCAGAAATCTTTGGACGATCATTATTTTTGCTCTTTGACTCTGAGAACGCCTTTCTAAGCTGAATATTATCGGTTGGTAGTAGTTTAAATGATCGAGAAATTATATTATAAATTAATACTCGTTCTCAAATAAATATGCTTAGATAGATCATATATAAGTCTTCCATAGACTCTTTCAAAGTTGGAGACAAATTAAAAAAATCTTAAGCTTTCTCCAGCGTTTTTTTGTTCCAACTTCAACAATACATACATTTAGTTATGGATTGATTTTTCCCCCGTATATTCATGGTGTTCTCAGCGAAATGTTCGGTCCCTTTGACTACTAGAAGCCTTTCGTACGGTGATTCCATGTTTACTAATAAATAGTATACGTCATAATAAAGAAGAAGTATGTTATTCATATACAAAACTTCTAGCAACATTGGCACAGTGTTGGTTTTCCTCAAGTCGAATAATGATATATGACGACAGCAATAATAAGTTTTACAATTTGCATATATATATATATATATATATATATATAGTTATCTATTCATATGGAACGAAAGAAGATATTGCTAGAATGCCAATAATGATAAAAGGTTGAAAGAACATAATTTTGTAAAGGCATTTCGTTCGATCCCAAAGATTACAGACGATCTATAAGTTGTATCACAGCGGGGGAGGAAAGGAAAGAGGAAGGAGGAAAGAAGAAAGAGAAAGAAGGAATAGAAGAAGAAGGAAGGAGGATAAGGAAAGAGGAAAAAGGGAATGATGAGAAGGAAGGAAGAGAAGGAAGAAGGAAGAGAAGGGAGGAGGAGAAGGAAGGAGGAGAAGGAAAGAGGAGAAGGAAGGAGGAGCATGAAGGAAGGAGGAGAAGGAAGGGAGGAGGAGATGGAAGGAAGGAGGAGAGGGAAGGAGGAGAAGGAAGGGGGGAGGAGATGGAAGGAGGAGGAGAATGAAGGAAGGAAGGAGAAGGAAGGAAGGGAGGAGAAGGAAGGAAGGAGGAGAAGGAAGGAAGGAGGAGCATGCAGGGGGAGGGGAAGGAAGGAGAAAGGAGAAGGAAGGGGGAGAAAGAATGAGAAGAAAAAGGAAAAGGAGGAGAAAGAAAAGAAGGAGAAGGCATACGAATAAAAGACAAAGAAAGATATAGAGAAAGAGAAAGAGAGGGCAAGGGGAAGTAAATAGGGAGGAAGAAGACAAAAGGAATAACTGAAGAGGATAACAGATAATGAGAGCAATAAGGCTGGGAGGCGAACGAAGATAAAGCAGGGAGAGCAGAGAGACATTTAAAGATCCTGTCTAAAGGGGAGATTTTTTTTTTTTTTTTTTTTTTTTTTTTTTTTAACCACATTCTCTCTCCATTAATTTTGATATTTTAAGACGTTCACCTCATTAGTTTGACAATTTAAAAACATTTCGCTCCATTTATGTCAATTTTAAGACCTTTCGTGACACTTTTTCCTGACGAGCAAGAGCGAGCCTGAAATGTTGGCGGAACAGGCATTCGGCCGGGACATTATTCTACAGAAAAATGTACACATTTATCTCGAAAGGGAGTCTTGGAGTTATATTTTTTATACATGATGGTGGTCTAGGGAGTAAACTAAAAACCTCCCCATATGAGAGATCAGCCATATTTTGACTTTGGATGCGATTTTGGTGCCGTAACTTTCGAACAACGGGCTCATATTATATTTTGGTGCCGTAACTTTCGAACAACGGGCTCATATAATATTTTGGTGCCGTAACTTTCGAACAACGGGCTCATATAATATTTTGAATAATGTGGGCCTTAGATTCAAAGACCAAACTTTATATTCCGTACTAGTACTATAAGCAGGAGTGGAGGTAAAACAGAGTGTGTGTGAAGGAAGGAAGGTTTTCGGAGCAATGGGAAGTATGTGGAAGACGAGAAATCTCGGAGTGAAAGTAAAAAGTGCACTGTATCAAGGAATTGTTGTGCCAACAGTGATGTATGGGGCTGAGACATGGGCTCTGAAGAAAAAGGAGAAAAGAGGGCTGGATGTGATGGAGATGAGCTGCTTGAGGAGTATGTGTGGAGTTACTCGTAGAGACAGATTGAGGAATGAAGAGATACGTAGGAGAGTGGGGCAGCAGGAACATTTGTCAGCCAGAGTGGACAGAAGGGTGCTGAGCTGGTATGGTCATGTTGAACGAATGGGAGATGAAAGGCTTACAAAGAGAATATGTGAGTCAGGTACAAGGGGAGATAGAAGGGCAGGAAGACCCCCATTGAGATGGAGAGACTGTGTAAGAAAGGCTTTGGATGATAGAGGCATGACTATAGATCAGGCAGGGGAAGTGGTGGTGGACAGGAGTGAATGGAGAATGCTTGTGAATAGTTGAGTGAACACGTGGTCATTTGGAGTAAGGGGTCGGGCGCAAGTTGGACTAGATAATAGTCCATCAAGCGCCTGGCCCGGGGAGACGATTAATATGAAGGGTGCGCCTGGAAGTGTGGTGGGAGGGCTTGTGGCTTTGGCTCCGCTGCATATCTGCCTGCCGAGATCGGAACCTCTCCGGGTGGTCGGGGGCCGGGGGAGTGCTGGAGCGACCTTGGTGACCCTGGTCTCTGGGTCTTCTCCTGGGTGACCTGGATGTGTGTGAGTTTGTGCTTTTTATCTGTGTTTATTTGTTGTTTTATGTTGTTTTTGTGTTTTCCCTGTTCTTGCTCTGTCTTGAGTCGGCTACCCCCAAAATGGGGATTGGGCCTGAGCATATAGATAGATAGATAGATAGATAGACTAGTATTGCCGAATTATTATTATGGGTATAAATGTATTTGAGAGAGAGAGAGAGAAAGAGAGAGAGAGAAAGAGAGAGAAAGAGAAAGAGAAAGAGAAAGAGAGAGAGAGAGAAAGAGAAAGAGAAAGAGAAAGAGAGAGAGAGAGAGAGAGAGAGAGAGAGAGAGAGAGAGAGAGAGAGAGAGAGAGAGAGAGAGCCATATTATACAGGCAGGGATGATAATATTTGTACCCTCCCTCCTTACCTCACTTCACCGTCTCCACCCTTAGCATCATATCTCACCCCCGCGCGCGCGCGCGCGCGCACTCTCTCTCTCTCTCTCTCTGAGCTCAAATTCTATAAGATCTTCTATCATAATTTATGCTTTCCTTGACTCCTTGCTAAGGCATTATTCAGTAAGATCCTTTATCATAATATAATATGCTTTACTGGACTCCCTCGATCTTTGATAAATGCGAAGAACATTTAATTCCCAACTCTCTCGTCTCTCTCCTTACTAAGCTCAAACTCTAGGAGATCCGCTATCATAATTTATGCTCTACTTGATTCCCTCGCTTTGATAAACGCGAAGTACATTTTATTCCTCTCTCTCTCTCTCTCTCTCTCTCTCTCTCTCTCTCTCTCTCTCTCTTTCTATCTCTCTCTCTCTCGATCAAAGTCTACTGTATATACCTCTCTCTCTCTCTCTCCACCTATCTTTCTATCTCACTCTCTCGATCAAAGTCTATATACCTCTCTCTCTCTCTATCTACCTACCTACCTATCTTTCTATCTCACTCTCTCTAGATCAAAGTTTATATACCTCTCTCTCTACCTATCTTTCTATCTCTCTCTCTCTCTCTCTCTCTCTCTCTCTTCCTATCTCTCTCTCTCTCTCTCTCGATCAAAGTCTACTGTATATACCTCTCTCTCTCTCTCTCTATCTATCTTTCTATCTCTCTCTCTCGATCAAAGTCTACTGTATATACCTCTCTCTCTCTCTCTCCACCTATCTTTCTATCTCACTCTCTCAATCAAAGTCTATATACCTCTCTCTCTCTCTCTATCTATCTATCTATCTATCTACCTATCTTTCTATCTCACTCTCTCTCGATCAAAGTCTATATACCTCTCTATCTCTCTCAAAGTCTATATACGCCCCCGATCATTTCTCTCTCTCTCTCAAAGTCTATATACGCCCCCGATCATTTTTTCTCTCTCTCTCTACCTTTCGTACTCCGCCTAATATTGACTCTCCGCCCATTTTGGTTCGTTGTGTCGCTCCAGTTGTCTGTCTGGGTCTGTCAGTCCGTCTGTCCATCGCTGCCTTTCCTGCCTGTCTTGGGAGTCCGTGCCGCAATTCGATCAAGTTAATTTTGATTGTCCATTTCCGTTTGACCTAATATCGTTGATAGATTATTTATCCTTATCCTGCGATTCTGCCAGTTTCTGTATATCTATTTACAAGAGTGGCTGTCTGTCTGTCTGTATGTCTGTATGTATGTATGTATGTGTATATGTAACTATGTATCTTTATCCACTCTTATATATTATGTTTGCCAAATAGATCTCTGTTTTATCTTCTTTTGCATGCTTTTCCTTCCTTCCATATTCGCTTGACTGTCTTGTCCTCTGTCCAGTGGCTTATCCCTGTCCATCTGTCTGAGTCTCAATTTGCCTGTCACCCAGTTTGTCGACCCAGCCTATTCCTGCTTCAATAATTCGCCGACCATTTGGGCATGCATGTCGTTTTGTTTGTTTGTTCTTCTTCAGCTCTCTATTTGGTTGTCTAGTTGTCTACCCACATGCCTTTCTCTGTGGTCTGGGTATTGGGGTACAATCTCACAGGATGGTGCTGGTGCTGCAGTGGAAGGCTATGAGCTGAAGTCATGGGCAAACCTTGCGTTTTGGTTGTTGTTGTTGTTACTGTTCCCCAGGTTGTCTGGCCGAGCAGCCCCAAGGTTCCGAGCAAGGCCAAGATCATACATAACCGAGCGCCCCCACAGAACCCTCCCTGCTTACCACTAATAAAGACCAGGTGACCGAAGCCACTCCAAGGCGGGGAGTTGAGGAGGGTGCGGAAACACCCGGGTAACTAAAGCCCCACCCAAGGCCCTGTGCCCCTCAGCAATTATGAAGGGAAAGTTGAGGGGCAAAGGAAAAATATGACGCTTTGGCTCCCAATCTGCCAACCTCTAGGTTGGCAGTAGGGAGGTCAATCCTCGGAAGAGACGCGTCACTTTAGATCTAGAAAATATATAAGTAAAAGTAACGGTCAGAGTAAACTACAGGTATGGCAGAGATCGCTCAGCTCTCACTCTGATAGACCAGCCCATCACCACTGCTTTTTGGTCTGACCTGCTGGCTATTTACGACCACCGTTAAGGGGGTGACCTGCTTTCTGTTATTTCTGTCCTTTTCTCTCTTTCTCTGGCTTGTATCTATTCGGCCCCATTCAGCCAACTATTTTAAGACGTTTATCCCCATCTAGGTGTCTATTTCTTCCTGGCGAGCGATAGCGAGCCAGCATTATATGAAGAAATCCGGCTTCGCCGGAGAAATTTTTCTATCAAAAAATTTACAAATTTAGCCTGCTGTCAAACAAAAATAAAAAATATGCTGGCTCGCTACCGCTCACCAGTAAAAAATTGACACCTGGATGGGGATAAACGTCTTAAAACAGTAGGCTAAATGGGGCCAAATGGATACAACCCAGAGAAAGACAGAAAAGGACAACAAAAACAGGTCACCCCCCTTAATCCTGTTGATTCCTGTGGTACTCCTTCTCTACACTAAGCCTAACCCCCATAACAAATAACCTAGTAAGGATATGAAGATATGTTGTGGCTTGCTTTCCTTTGTAATTCCTTGTAAGTCTGTTTCTTTCTGGTTTCTTTGGATTCGTTAGGTTCCCGAGTGTCTGTCTGTCTGCCTGCAAGAGCTCTTCTACCATCATCAACTTGTAAAGGCAATTCTGGACCGAGTTGAACATTTATACGAACTTGGCCTTCAGTCTATTTTCCGATACAGTATCGAAAGATACTAAAAAAAAAATCGATAGTCTCGAAAGATATTTTTTTTTTCGATACAGTCTCGAAAGATACTAAACATTTTTCGATACCGTCTCGAAAGATACTAAACATTTTCCGATCGTCTCGAAAGATACTAAACATTTTTCGATACAGTCTCGAAAGATACTAAACATTTCCGATACAGTCTCGAAAGATACTAAACATTTTCCGATACAGTCTCGAAAGATACTAAACATTTGCCGATACAGTCTCGAAAGATACATAACATTTGTCGATACAGTCTCGAAAGATACTAAACATTTTTGGCAGACAACTATTGGCCAGCGATCACCGAGGATAAAAGGTCTCGCGTACGGATACCCTCTTTACCTGTCTTCACCTTGACCTGGATAACAACAGTGTCTCTTTACCTGTCTTCACCTTGACCTGGATAACAACAGTATCTCTTCGCTAGCACTACCCTGTCTTACTTTCTGCCTCACTTTCATCTTGCCTTAAGGGGGGTGACCTGTTTTTTTTTTCTCTCTCCCTTTCTCTGACCTTTTTTTATCCATTTGGCCCCATTCAGCCAACTGTTTTAAGAAGTTTATCCCCATCCAGGTGTTGATTTTTTTCTGGCAAGCGATAGCGAGCCAGCATTGTATGGAGAAATCCGGCTTAGCCGGAGACATTTTTCTATCGAAAAATGTACAAATTTAGCTAGATGTAAAACAAAAATATATATATATGCTGGCTCGCTACCGTTCGCCAGGAAAATATTGACACCTGGATGGGGGTAAAAGTCTTAAAACAGTAGGCTGAATGGGGCCGAATGGATACAAGCCAAAGAAAGAGGGAGAGAAAAAACAAAGCGAGGTGAGCTCCCTTAAATCTCTTTGTCTTGCAAGAGACGTGGATCAAACACATAGACCAACGGCAGTCCCTTAAATTTGGATAGCTAGGCAACGGAAGGACCCCGTTACAATTAAGGGGAGATTTCCACTGGAGGGATTTTTTTCTTTAACCCTTTCTCCCTCATGTTTAGCCCCATTGCTTTTGAGATTTTAAGACGTTTACCCCATTAGTTTGGTGATTTTTAAGAATTTCCGGCCCATTCTGTCAATTTTAAGACCTTTCGTGCCATTTAGGTGCCGATTTTATCCTGGCGAGCGATAGCGAGCTTGTAATTTAAGAGTAATCGGCCTTTGGCCGGGACATTTTTCTACCGAAAAATTTACTAATTTATCTTGAAAGGGGGTCAAGGGGGTGAAATTTTAAGATTGCTGGAGAAGTAGGAAACAAACTAGAAACCTCCCCTTATTTGTACCAGAATGGCCGCTGACAAAAAACAAATGTCTTTTGTAGTGAGTATAAACAGGGTTCTTGGACATTTCTTTCCCTCGAAATCCTGTTTAATACTTTGTAAAATGCATATGGGGAGGGCGCAAGTCCTCAACTTAACTACAGTGTATGCGGAATTTATTATAAGATGACATATAAGACCACTAGGCCATCCCATCATGTATGTGTGTGTGTGTGTGTGTGTGTGTGTGTGTGTGTGTGTGTGTGTGTGTGTGTGTGAGCAAGCTGATCAGGTAAAATAGAGAGATGTAGAAAGGCCAAATTGGCACTCCACCCCTTCACCTACCCCCCCCCCCCCCCTTCCCCTTCTCCCCTATATCTTTTACACCCGGCTGGGTCAAGGCAAAGGTCACTCACCTGTCTTACCATTTTTCATTCTTGAACAATATTTTCCCTTCCCAGCGTATGATACCGAACAAATATTATGAGAGAGAGAGAGAGAGAGAGAGAGAGAGAGAGAGAGAGAAACTAATTTTAATTTAAAATTATTTTAAAATTATTGCAGTCAAAAGCAATTCCTAGCTTTTGAATAATTATGCTGAAAAATAGTTTCTTTTAAAACCAACTTTAGTCTAAGTCATATGAAGGTTATTTAATATCTTGGATGTATGTATGTATGTACAGTATATACCCTGGCACTTACCACACTTTTCCTTTTGTTTTATGGGGGTGGCCGACTCGAGACAGAGCCCAAACAGGGACATCACAACATCAGAAAATCAAAGAAAAATAAAACACAAAATCACACACATCTTACTGGACACAATATACCGTTTGCAATGCTTGTATTCTGGACCCCCCTCTCCTTAAAGTTTTACCCCATTAGTTATAATATTTCAAGACGTTCGCCCCAATAGTTTGGCAATTTTAAGACCTTTCGTCCCATTTCTTTGTCAATATTAAGACCTTTCGTGCCATTTAGATTTCGATTTTTTTCTTGCCGAGCAATAGCAAGCCTGTAATGTAGCAGGAACCGGCCCAATAATGTACACACATATCATGAAAGGAGGTCTTGGGGGTGTTTTTAATTTAAAGCCTGATAGAGGTCTAGGGAGCAACAAAAAAATAAAAAAAATAAAAAAATAAAAATATAAAATAAAAAATATATATATATATATGTTAATTAAAATATAGACATACAACATATTATAATAACCCTCCCTTAAACACTATTCACTACACAACCTACTGCATACCGTATAATTATCTATTGCGTAAATCTATTGTTGCTTGCTCGCTCCTATTTACTAATGCGTAATCCTTCGTATTTAATGCTTGCTAATTACTGGAAGCCGCCCTCACAACATTCATCGCTACGTATATTGGCCATTAGTTACAGATTTATCGACGGTGTAATGCTGTGTTCCGAGAATAGCGTAATATAGCGAAAAGTCATTGGTTCACTGTTTAAGGGGGTTCATCGGATTTTTTTTATTTTTCTCTACTTTTCTCTGGCTTGTGTCCATTCGGCCCTATTCAGCCAACTGTTTGAAGACTTTTATCCCCTTCAGGTGTCGATTTCTTCCTGGCGAGCGATAGCGAGCTAGCATTGTATGGAGAAATCTGGCTTCGCCGGAGATATTTTTCTATCGAAAAATGTACAAATTTAGCTTGCTGTCAAAAACAAAATATATATATATATATATATATATATATATATATATACCGGTATATATATGCTGGTTCACTACCGCTCGCCAGGAAAGTATTGACACCTGGATGGGGGTAAACATCTTAAAACAGTAGGCTGAATGGGGCCGAATGGATACAAGCCAAAGAGAGAGGCAGAGAAAAATAAAACAAAGCAAGGTGGGCCCCCTTAAGCCTTCATGTACAGTACCAGCGACGTCAGTTACATTTTGTTCTGGCTATATTTAGACGAGTTTATGCAGCTTAGGAAGGTTATGTGGTGGTTAAGGAGAGATTTCCACTTGAGGATTTTTTTTCTTGACCCCTTTCTCCCTCATGGTTAGCCCCATTGCTTTTGATATTATAAGACGTTCGCCCCACTAGTGTGGCGATTTTAAGAACTTTCGCCCCATTTCTGTCAATGCCATTTAGGTATCTATTTTTTCCTGGCGAGCGATAGCGAGCCTGTAATTTAAGAGGAACCGGCCTTCGGCCGGGAAATTTTTCTACCGAAAAATGTACAAATTTATCTTGAAACGGGGTCTACGGGCTGTAGTGTTAAGCTTGATGGAAGTCTAGCGAACTAACTAAAAACCTCCCCTTAAAAGGGTTTGACTGAGACCGTTCGAAGCCTTATAATTGCTACAGATCCTTCCTAAACTGAATAAAATCGATTAGTAGTAGCCAGAAGAAAATTAAAAGGACGTCGCCGGTACAGAAGGGGTTAATACTGACTAGCTGACTGACTGACTGTGTGTGCGTGTGCGTGTGTATGTGTGTGTGTGTGTATGTGTGTGAGAGGGTGGGGGGGGGGGGGGTAGCCCCTTGAGATTATGACGCATTTTGACAGTTTATTCTGGGTATCATTAGACGATATCATGCAGAATAGGAAGGATCTGTGGGGTTGATGAGGGTACAGACTAATCTCAATCATCCCTCTGACTTCCACATAGCCTACCCTTCCTAATCTCAATCAACCCTCTGACTTCCACATAGCCTACCCTTCCTAATCTCAATCAACCCTCTGACTTCCACATAGCCTACCCTTCCTAATCTCAATACAATCGTCGAAAAATAGCTATAGGAAACAGGAAAGAAATGCGTCACCGGATCTTCTGAAGGTTAAAGGGAGGTTTTTAGTTAGTTCCCTAGACCTCCATCAAGCTTAAAATTACACCCTCTAGGCCCCCTTTCAAGATAAATGTGTAAATTTTTCGGTAGAAAAATGGCCCGGCCAAAGGCCGGTTCCTCTTAAATTACAGGCTCGCTATCGCTCGCCAGGAAAACTCCTAAATTGCATGAAAGGTCTTAAAATTGACAGAAATGGGGCGAAAGTTCTTAATTATGGTGCGAATGTCTTAAAATATAAAAAAACAATGGGGCTAAACATGAGGGAGAAAGGGGTCCAGCAAAAAATCCCTCAAGTGGATATCTCCCCTTAAGCCACTGTATTTGGGCTAAATCCAGAATTGCGACACATTGCGACCTTGGATGTGTCACAGAAAGATACTAGGGTTTGGTACAGTCGATGTAAAAATAACTGTGCAATTTTTAGGAGGGGGGGGGGGGGGGAGAGAGGACTTTAATTTAAATTTATTTTTTCGGCAGAGAAATGTTCCGGCCTTCCAACTTAACTACAGGCTCACTATCGCTTGGCTGGAAAAATCAACACCTAAAAGGTACAAATGGTCTTCTATGTACAGCATATACACAGGCACATACTCCATAGCTAGGGGTGGGTGACTCGAGACAGAGCCCGAACAGGGACAACACAACATATTTTGTTTTGTTTTATATATATAAAAATTCACACACATTTAGGTCGCCCAGGAGAAGACCCAGAGACCCAGGATCACTAGGGGCCTCAAGCATTTCCCCGGCCCCAGACCTCCCGGAGATAGTCCGGTCTTAGCAGGCAGAAATGCAGCGGAGCACACCACAATGCTTGCCCACCTCACACCCAGGCATTACCCTATATATATATACCGGCTTCTCGGGCCAGGCGTTAACCCATGTTAACAATGGTCTTAATATTGACAAAGAAATGGGGTGAAAGGTCTTAAAATCGCCAAACTAATGGGGCAAAAGTCTTAACATCTGATAACTAATGGGGCTATTACGAGTTAACGCCACTATACCTCACCTGATTACTATCGCCAACCAAGAATCCTGCATTTCTCGAACCTAAGCTGATATACCTCTTGATAATTTACAGCTAATTAACCCTGAACTATATCTTGCTTTAGAACAATTTACAGTTATCGTGCTATTTAGGTGTCGATTTTTTTTCTGGCGAACGATAGTGAGCCTGTAATGTTGGAAGAACCGGCCTTTTCGGGCCTTCGGCCGTGATTTTTTTCTACCGAAAAATGTACAAATTAATCTAGAAGGGGGATCTAATGAATGTTTTTTTGTTTAAATTTGATGGAGGTCTAGGGAGGAAACTAGAAAATAATGAATACATGCAAACATCGGCCAAAAAGTGAACCATCCCCCCTTAAGAATTGTGATACAGTATCTACGTTGGTCTTACAGCTAACTAACACCTCAATCTACAGTCTCTCCAGTTAGGAAGGAAGGAAAGGAGAGCAGGTGAAGATGAAACGGAAATTAATTGGCAAACAGAAAATAAAAGAGTTGATAAAAATACATACATACCTGTACATACACACACATACATACATACAAACATACACACACACATACTGTACATACATACATACATACATACATACATACATACACCCATACTGTACATACAAACATACATAGATTCAGACTACTGGTTTTGATTGTGATAAATTCGGGTGTTATCAACCTCCTTCACTCGGGGTTACCATTCGTCTTGTTCACCTGTCACTTAATTCACCTGTGTGGGCTAATTAGTTGCTTGACAGATGGTACTCTAAAAGGGGAGATTTACACTTGAGGGATTTTTTTTCTGGATCCCTCTCTCCCTCATGTTTAGCCCCATTGCTATTGAGATTTTAAGATGTTCGCCCCATTAATTCGGAGATTTCAAGAACTTTCGACCCATTTCTGCCACTTTTAAGACCTTTCGTGCCATCTAGGTGTCAATTATTTCCTGGCGAGCGATAGCGAGCCTGTAATTTAAGAGGAACCGGCCTTTGGCCGGGTAATTTTTCTACCGAAAAATGTACAAATTTATCTTGAAAGGGGGTCTAGGTGGTATAATTTTAAGTTTGATGGAAGTCTAAGGAGCAAACTAAAAACCTCCCCTTAACCCTATTAGTATTCCAGGACGCGTGTCTTCCTTTTATATTTGCAGTCATTAGACAATTATAGTCAGTTTAGGAAACTTTAATTTTGGAAGTCGGAGGGTTAATCGAGACAGTTTTTACCCCAATGATTCCTATAAATCCTTCTTAAACTGCTTACATTCGTCTAATATTTGGCAGAATATAACAGGTAAAAATCTCTCTCTCTCTCTCTCTCTCTCTCTCTCTCTCTCTCTCTCTCTCTCTCTCTCTCTCTCTCTCTCTATCTCTCTCTCTCTCTCTCTCTCTCTCTCTCTCTCTCTCTCTCTCTCTCTCTCTCTCTCTCTCTCTCTCTCTCTCTCTCTCTCTCTCTCTCTCTCTCTCTCTCTCTCTCTCTCTCTCTCTCTCTCTCTCTCTCTCTCTCTCTCTCTCCTTCTCTCTCTCTCTCTCTCTCTCTCGCTCTCTCTCTCTCTCTCTCTCTCTCTCTCTCTCTCTCTCTCTCTCTCTCTCTCTCTCTCTCTCTCTCTCTCTCTCTCTCTCTCTCTCTCTCTCTCTTTTCAACACCTCCCGCTCAACTTTACTTCCCAACTTCGCTTTTACTTCCTTAAACAATTCTGCCTTCCCCAAACATTTCTAACTTCCTCTCACCAACTTGGCTTTCCCTTTAATTAAGCATGTGCAAATTTTCTTCAACTCTCGCCTTTCCTTAAACCGTTCAGTACCAGGGATGTCCTTTTCATCATATTCTGGCAACTATTAAAAGCGATATTGTTCAGCTTAGGAAGGACCTCTAGCACTAATAAGGCTTCAAACTATCTCAACCAACCCTTTCAACTACCACAGATCCTTCCTAAGCTGCAGAATATCGTTTAAGTATAGCTAGACTAAAATATAACACACGTCGCTGGTACTCAACGGGTTAAACACAACTAGCTTGCTACGACAGTTGGGTTTTATTATACACCGCCCTTCAAGTTTTTCGTGTGTTAAGGGAGCCCACCTCGCTTTTTGTCTCTTTCTCTCCCTATCTCTTTTTGTTTCTCTTTCTCTCCCTATCTCTTTGGCTTGTATCCATTCGGCCCCATTCAGCCTACTGTTTTAAGACGTTTACCCCCATCCAGGTGTCAATACCGCGAGCCAGCATAATTATATCTTTGTTTTGACAGCAAGCTAAATTTCTAAATTTTTCGATAGAAAAATCTCTCCGGCGAAGCCGGATTTCTCCATACAATGCTGGCTCGCTATCGCTCGCAAGGAAGAAATCGACACCTGGATGGGGATAAAAGTCTTAAAACAGTTGGCTGAATGGGGCCGAATGGATTCAAGCCAAGGAAAGAACGAAAAGGAAAGAAAGATAAAACAAAAAAACGGCGACCCCCCTTAATTCACTTTTTGATATTGTAGTCTTTCATTTTGGTACACAAATAAATTAAGTTTCATTCCACTGTTTAGTTATCAAATCTACTTGTACACTGATCAACGTTTCCACAACTATTTTCTTAACGATAATGTTTCAACGTTCCTTCACTAAACACGAGACGATGCCTACAAAAAACAATACTTGTTTTTACGTAAGCTGAAATATATTATCCCAAACCTATTACATTACATCTCTAATACACATAAATCATCTACCCATCAATATTTGTAATCCCTTTTCAACTACACATTTCACCCTTTAGATTAAGGGGAGGTTTTTAGTTTGTTTCCTACTCCTCCAGCAATCTTAAAATTTCACCCCCTTGACCCCCTTTCAAGATAAGTTTGTACATTTTTCGGTAAAAAAAAAATCCCGGCCGAAGGCCGGTTGCTCTTAAATTACAGGCTCGCTATCGCTCGCCAGGATAAAATCAACACCTAAATGGCACGAAAGGTCTTAAAATTGACAGAATGGGGCGGAAATGGGTCAAACGTCTTGAAAATCTAAAAAACAATGGGGCTAGACATGAGGGAGAAAGGGGTCAAGAAAAAAGTCCCTCAAGTGGAAATCTCCCCTTAATTCATCAATTATGTTAGTCTTCCTGCAACATATGTCCAGCCGTACTGTGTGCATACTATTACATCATTCATTATTCTCTAGCGATAATGTGAATAAAATGTTTTCTCCTATAGTCGATTCATTATAGTTAAGCCACAATTCTCGACCACTAACCTCTATAACCCACACGAGGCAGCTCCCATGCACACCCAGCCCATATCATCCATATGGGAATCCAGCTTACACTTAAAGCTGTCAACTGTTCCTGAGCTAATCACTGGGCAGTCCATTCCACACGTTAACAACTCTATTCCCAAACCAGTGTTTTCCTATATCGTTCCTAAATCTAAACTTATCTAACTTGAAACCATTTGATAACCATAATATAACTACATAATGCGTTATAGTACACCCATAGATAAAGAATGAAAAACATGGTGGGACCTCTTTTAGTTTTGTATCAATCAATCAATCAATCAATCTATCAATCTATCTATCTATCTATCCATCAATCTATATATCTATATATCTATCTGTGTATACATTTATCTTACTTATATATATATTTTTAATGGTACTCACAGTCTCTCCAGTTGTTGGAGGTCTTGGAAGGCGCCTCTCTCGATGGTGTGCAGCTTGTTGTCGTGCAGCTGCCTGTAAATACAAACAACAACAACAACATTAGGGTAAAGGTAGACAAGAGGGTAGACAAACAGACAATAACATTAGGATACAGGTAGACAAGACAAACACAGACAATAACATTAGGATACAGGTAGACAAGAGGGTAGACAAACACAGACAATAACATTAGGATACAGGTAGACAAGAGGGTAGACAAACAGACAATAACATTAGGATACAGGTAGACAAGAGGGTAGACAAACACAGACAATAACATTAGGATACAGGTAGACACTATTGTAATGTGGCTTAACAAAAACAATCGTATGCAATAGATATAAAATGTTATTATACCGCTTTATAGATAATATGGAATATAAAATTAAGATAATTAGTCATCACCACCTTATAATAAACACCGACACCATCATCAATGCCATCACCACCGCCACCAACACATACAATATATATATATATATATATATTTTGTTTTTCTATATTCCAACTACTCCCTCTCGGGCATAGGCTGAGAGAGTGTACACTCCACCGCTGAACATGGTGAGGCCCGTGAGGTCTTGTTCCAGTCTAGGGAGCGAGACATGCGAAGCACCCATTCACGGCTCGAAGCAACCCCATCTCTGAAGATGCTTCACCTCTGTGCTTCACCATCTCATCCCCCAGACTTGGACCCTCACTCTCAGAATGCCACCTATTTAGCAAGTAACTCACTAGGCATTGCCCCCCTGTAGCATAGTTTGAATATGGGAATATTCATACAATGCTATTTAATCAGGGAACAATGAGGGTATTCTTTTGGCATTTCGGTGTGCTGTGGTAATGCACTGAAACTAGGTACAGCACCTCCCCTTACCTTCATTACCACCACCACCACCTCCATCATCACCACCACCAACCACAACAAATATAATATACCCCGGTACATCTACCACCACCACTACCAACAACAACAAATACTGTATATTATATATATATATATATATACAGTATATATATATATATATATATTTTTACAACAACAACAAGTACCACCAAAACACTAAGATAAGAACACAATTAAATCTTACCACAAAACATTAACCCAACAATTAACAACTAATTCAAGATCTAGGATACAATTAGTGGCAAGCAAACATCATTACAGAGATCTTAACAACCCCTCAAACAAGATTGTAAGTGTAAATGGAAGCCACACACACAGTCATACATACATACACACATACACACACACACACACACTTATGCACATATGTATACATTTGTATAGCCTGCTCATAAATATTATTTCTAGTGAACCATGTTAAATGTAATTAATTTTTTTTACTCTCGATTGAGTATTCCAAATTAAGCATCAGTATTCAGGAAATAGAGTCTTTATTACTAGGCCTAGTAAATTTATTCAATATAAGTTACTAGCAACGCTAAGTTTATCATGACAATGTACATTAACATAGGTTATTGTTAAGTAATGCATTTGTCCTCTGCATTTCTTCAGTCTATGGCTGCAATTAGGTGACCGGTCAACTCTCAACCAGTAGACCATTTCAACCAGTAGCTCTCAACCAGTACCAAATCAACCAATTCGGTTAGGTTAGGTTAGTACTATATTTTGGCACTGGTTTGGCTGGTCTAGGTTAATAATATGGCACTGGTTGAGAGCTACTGGTTGAAATGGTCTACAGTACTGGTTGAGATGACATGGAACCCTGCAATTATACTGTATTATAAGTACACCGTATTTTAACCACAACCACAAACAACAACAAACATCAACAAGAACAAGAACAAAAACAACAAGAACAGCAACAACAACAACAAGAACAGCAACAACAACAACACACCCACCCATAACCAAGAACACCAGTAAACCCCAGAACAACGAGATAAGAACGTGACTAAATCCTGCCACAAACCACAAGGCCCCCATTATACCCCCAATTACAGATCTAGGCGTCGATCAGCAGCGCACCAAACATCATTACCTGTACACACATCTTAAGGGGAGGTGGTGTATTTATTTGCTTATTGTTGTATATTTTTCACCTCCCTAGACCTCCATCAAGCTGTAGAAAACACCACCTAAACCCCCCTTCAAGAATAATTAAATTTGTAAATTTTTCGGTAGAAAAATGTCCCGGCCGAAGGCCGATTACTCATAAAATTACAGGCTCGCTCTCGCTCGCCAGGGAAAAATCAACACCGAAATGGCTAGAACGATCAACACCTAAATGGCTAGAACGATCAACACCTAAATGGCTAGAACGATCTTAATATTGACAAAGAAAGAGGGTGTAAATTCGTAAAATCGTCAAATTAATGAGCCGAACGTCTTAAAATGTAAAATACAATGGGGCTAAACACGAGGGAGAACTGAAAACCAGCCAATCTCTCCTTAACTACCTCGGAGAGCAAGTGTCAGTGTAACAGGAAGTCTGACAAACAACTATATCACTCCTGCGCGCGCGCGCGCGCACACACACACACACACTTATATACACACACTTATATATACACATACACACACACATATACA